>MU225485.1:866673-885762 GCA_018584345.1 Thuja plicata
GTATGCTGGTCTGTGTAAAAAGTATGCTTTCTACATCTCGCCCAAATGCCAATCTAGTTTTGAGCATTCAAGATTTTTACAACTCAAAATCTATTTAGAACAAACAAATTTCCTGTGCATTGAGAAGCTGCTCAACATTCGGTTTCAGTGGTTTGAATGTCGATGCAGATCTTGTTGGAGCTTTGTGTTGTGCGTATTTTTTGATTGGTATTGTTGTTGCAACATTACGACTGAGATTTTGAATCAGAAGATGTTGTTGCCCTTATAGGTGAAAACTCAGGGAAAAACTAAGCACAATTCAGTGTGTAGCTCGAGAGTTCTCTCAATATCATATTGCAGAGATACATGGTTGAATAATATTTCTTGTTGTGGTGTCACTTGTAAAAGAGTGCTATCAATGAACAACAATGAAAAAAAAATGGATAATACATGAGGTTACTAATGTTGCATCAAGTGATATTATGTAAAAACAGTGGCAATGCTATGATAATGTACAAACAGTGATAATCATGCAATCTCTAAAATCAATCAAGCAGTAGCAATGGAAATATATACAAGAAGTTCGTGTAATTTGCCTCGGCATCAAAAGGTCAACATTGACATAGAGAGAAGACAGTCATGCTATGAGTATGATATCAAAGTTCTGATAAAGCTGCAGCAACGGAATAATGAATACACAGAATGAGCAGTGAAGTATGAGGTATTCAATGTTTTTAGAGGGCAATGATCTTCAAGACATTTTGCAAGACTTTTCATCTAATTATTCATGAAGACGTCATTTGCAGTCATATTGTTCCAAATCCGGTTATGGTTGCAACTTGCAAGTATACTGTTCTTCCCCTCAATTTGAAATCGGGTCCTATACAACATGTTACAAGTTGCAAATGCAACTAATGTTCTTCCCCTCAACTGTGAGTTGCAATGCGTATAATTCTTCCCCTCAAGTGCTGCAATTTTGCATTGGAAGTTGAAGATGACATGAAAGTTCTTCCGCAATAGTTGTGGTTGATCTTCCCAAATTTGGTTCTTCCCATAGCACAGATATTCTTCCCATGTTCTTCCCAATATGCATTATGGATTGAAAAACCCACCTCTTTCATAATGTCCAATATGCAAAACCGTCAAAAAAAGCCCACCTTTTTGTGTCCTTTTGTGACCTCAAACAAATGAAGGTTTGTGTTGCAAGAAGCAAAGTACTTCCCATACTGTTGTAAACAAAAAAAGTAATCTTCCTCAAACTTGGTTCTTCACAATTCAGCATATGGTGTTCTTCCTAACATGTGATTAAGTTTCAAAAACTGGATTACAAAATTCAAGGTTGCAGAAGTATATGAAGCAGGAACAACTATATGATGGAGCCATACAAAGAAAGGGGTGAGTGATGAAATGATTGTGGGCATAGAATGCTTTCAAAACTGAAACAGAAAGACGCAAAGATGCCCCCCAAAGATCACCATTATGATGCAGAGCATTATGCAGATTCATTTTCCGGTTCAAGATGCTTTCACCCAACCAGGACACATCAATAATCGGGCATCCTGTAGCAGCATAAAGACTGACAGAGGATGACGCAAATAGATGTTGTGTCTTGTCAGACACTTAGATGCTTTCATTATGCATTTTGTAGAAGTGTAGAATCTTTGACAGATTACACAAAAATATGTAAAGTGTTCTTATGTAATCATGCTGAAGGGACTTTAGCTCCTGCAGCATTGAATAAGTCAAAGTTAGTTAATTATAGATAAGCTTTGAATAGTTCAAAGTTGGTTAGTTAGGGATAAGGATTGAATAAGTCAAAGTGGTTGAGGGTTTCCCCTTTCTTCTCCTCTTTCCTCTCTCCTCTTTTCCTTATATAAAGGAGGGAGCTCACTGTAATCTGGGATCTTTTGTTTGTGCAAATAAATTATAGGCAAAACTCTTGAGTTTTGAAAACTTTGTGTTTCATTGTAAGAGAGTTAAGCATTTGAATAAAGGAATAGAGATTGACAGACTTTGTGTTGTTGTCTTGAAAATCAATGAATGTATTCTTATGTTGCATTTGTTGATCCTTGTTCAAATTGAATAGTTTCTTTGTTTATATCAGTGTAGCATCTTTAATCCAAGTTTTCTAAAGACTTTGTGCTTTAGGAAATCGGGGTTACTATAGAGAGTAGTGGCTGATATACTCCAAGAACTGAAGACTTGGGGCTTCAGTATTGGACAATAGATTAATAGAATACTTATTTGAGGTGAGGACAGGAGACTTTGAGCTCATTGTATCACTTCATCTTTAGATAAATCAACTGCTGCCTCGTTTGATTGTTCTTAAGTCAATCATCGAGTCACCGGTATTACTGTTGCAAGGTGAACTGTATGTGTTACAGTTCAATTCTACTTGAAGCCACCTGCGGTAAGAAGGGAGCCTCCCCTATTGCTAAGAGGAGAGAATAATCTCACATACTATTGCCTAAAACACACATTTTGCAAGTTGTAGTCTTAGTGACTTGCAAAATATTTAGCCAACATATCCACAGTGTACTTGGGATGGCAAGGTCATGCCTTGCAATGTCCCCTTTTTAGCTCACCACGGTTGGTGGTTTGGATTAGCCTATCAGTGGCCCTCGTAGGCTAAGTCAGATGGTTAGGGGGTCTCAATTGCCGGAGCTAGAGGACAATTTCCTTCCCGGAGGTCAGAGGTGTTCAGGATTGCTCTTCGTTTGGGTCAGTTTGGTACACTTACTATTTATAGTAAGTCATTTATGCCATGTTGCTATTTTCGGCAAGGCACTTAGGCGTCTGGCACAGGCAGTGAGTATCTAGATTTTTTAGTTGTTCATCTGGAGGAATTAATAAGCTATTTATTTTATTAGTGATTATTAATTAAATTATACTTAATTAATAATTAAGTTAAGCTTATTATAAAGTGACAAGTTCATTAAATGATTATTTAATAAAGTGCTATTTGGGTGCCTAAGTCTTGGAGGGTAATATAATTAATATTCTATTTCAAAACATCAAAAGCAAATATATTCAAAAGCTAAGGTATGTTCTAAGTTATGTGAAGAGTGAGATTGAAGTTACCTAGTCGATTTTCTATTGGGAATTATAAAATCCTTCATGTGAGAAAATCGATCCATTCCATTGTGTGTACTTGCTTTTGATGAAATTGTTAAAGGAGGTCTTAGAGAATTGTCAATTCCGCTAAGTATTATCAGCACTTTCAGGTGGTTCAATGTCCACTGAATTGTGCTAGGCGTTGGCTTCATCCAGGGGCCAAGATTGATTCAACTGGTTGCAAAAATTAGCAAGAAGAAGCTTAATTTTTTTCAGATTAGATTGCAGAGGGTGAAGTTGTATTCAATGCAGATCGCAGCCTTTCCTAAAGCAAGAGTTTGAAGTCTTAAGACAGCGGCTAGGTATTTAGAGGCCATGATAGTGTCAAAGGAAGTGGCGTTAATTTGCAGAAGGGACGTTTTGGACTGCTCCTTTCCTCAACAAAATTTCAGATTGGAGTCAAGGTTTATAAGGTTCCAGAACTGCTGCATTCCATAACTGATGAGCATTATAATCAGCGATCAGATTTCCAGGTTTTGGTGTGTGCATTCAATAGGGTTTAGTTGCAACTTGCAAGTATTTTCTATTGTGTGTGTATATATATATACACAATATATATATATATATCACAATCGGTATTTGGCAATTAAAAATCTCTTATGCTTAGTTGTGTAATTCGTTTGAAATTTCAAGCATTGTCTTTGTTATTTCAACATTGTCTAAAAATCCAAAAAAAAAAGCATAAACTGTGAAAAAACTATAAAACTTGCAAAAACTATATCTTTCAGAGACAGTGAATCAGAGGTAGAACCATCGGGGTTCTGACATGCCTTGGCAAACGCAGGTCCTGTGACATTATGCTCAAACACCCATCCCATTCAAAACGGTGACAAAGGAAATTTTTTAAAGGAGTACTGTAGAATGAAACCCATACTACAAATCACTTGTGGACAATTTAATTCCTAGTAATACACAGCTCAAAATAGAACCACAAACCCATAGTTACAAGCCTCGGACTCGGCAAGGTCGGATTGGCCTCAGACTCGACCTCGGCGGCCGGACTCGGCAAATCAAAAAACCCAAGAAATTCAAAGATTTTTAAGGATTTAAAGCATTTTTCATGCATCATTTAGTCAATTAACATCGAATACACAATAATTGAGATAAATAAAAGCTACTTTGCACACATATACAAGTTTACAACTTTTACATAGATCGCTGCTGTTTATAGAGGTCGTTGCTGTTTGAAGACTCAATAGTCTCCATTGTTTTTGGAAATATCGATCTTCATCTTTCTTCCGTATAAAGGGTCAATTTCAACACATTCGTTTGTTTATTCTTTTATGGACTGATCTATGATGTATTTCTACAAATTTTGTCACTTCAGAGACTTCACAAAATTGAGTACTTGATTGGTCTAATGTGCAAAAGTTGGGGAGTTTACACTCTGCAAATCTTACTGTATTTCTGCGTATATCGATTTCTTTGTTTGACATCAATGACAAATCTATCTAACAATACTTTTCTATTGTAACTAGATGTACCCACAAGCTGCCTGCACTTATTTTAATTAAATACACAACTTCTTTTCTTCTGCGAAAATCTATCTGTAAGAAATAGAAGAGTGAATTCACACTGAAAAACACCTATGTAGCTATGCTGCTAAGAAAATTTGATACAGTTAACTAAAAAGCAACCAACTACAAGAGACGGTATATAACCATCACTATTCTCATGAATACACAACTTTTCTTCTACAAAACTGTATCTGTAACAGCAGAGTGAATTCACACTGAAAATGGCCTGTGTAACTATGTTAATCAAAAAGTTCCCTAGTAAGAGAGATGATATATAGCCATCTATGGGTTTTCTCCAAATAGATAAGTGTAGATGTTGTCCATTATAAGAAGATATTCCATAAATATGGAAACCGATAAATATTCTATAAATATAGAATCGTCCAAATAATGCATGAATTAAGTACAGCAAGAAACATTGTCTCTCAGTAAGACAGATCAAACTTGTAAAACTAAGTTTATCCAATCAACAATCCAAACATATAAACCGAAAAAACAAAACAAAAATCATTAAAAAATGTTTTTTTTTTGCACTTTTTATTAGTGTTGGCGCGGCACAGTCCTAGGCTCGAGACTCAGCGAGTCCAGAGAGTCCACGGACTCGGCGAGTCCATCTAGACTCTGCTGGACTCGGGCGAGTCAGAGTCCAGAGTCAGTTAGACTCTGGAGACCCGACTCGCAGAGTCCTGTAAAACCACATGATAGCACAGTCAATCAAGAAAATACAGATATTGGTCTAATGTAACAAAAACACTGCATACAAATAAAATACATCTTTCCATAGATATTTAGAACACTGCTTCCTGTACATATGTGTTTTCTGGAATCTTCAGCGAAGGATTATTTAAAGATAGCTTGGGCTTCATTTTGGGCATGTTCAGATGTTTTATTGAGATTGATAAATTTGTCTAATGCTTTGGCATTAGCCAAATTTCAGGAGACCAAAACCTTCAGGAGTTTGAAGGTATGGACGGAAACCCATTCCTTCCCGTGGAGTGTTTGCAAAACGACAGGCACTATTGAGCAAATTGGAGATGTCTCTGTAAGGCTTCAAGAATTGTTTGAGAAATAATAATATTCTTATGTTTCTATGAGCATATTCTGAATATTTTATATTGCTGGAATTCACCGTTTGAAGACTCTAATATTCAATAGTTGGCTGATCATTATTGGCTCTCTAGATTAATCAATGTGCTCACACTCGGCATGAATTCTTCATTGGAAAATATCTTTTTGATGAGACTAATGTTAGACACTTATTTCATTCAAGGAGCTTATTAAGGATAAAGTTTATCGCATTCTTATTTTCATTTAAATATTTCAAAGGCTTTCCTAATGTTAAAGTTTGGTGCATGAGGCTTATTTGTCGTAAAATCATTTTCAAGAGCTCTGAGAAAATAAGTCAATTTAATAAAAAATATATTCGCATGTCGTTAATTTGATTGTCGGGGCCCAATATTATAAATCAGGCGTATTATAAATGGAAGGTCTTAATAATCGAAGGTTGGGCGAAATAGAGAGAAGTGGATTTAATGTTTGAGGGAAATATTATAAGGTTGGGGATATTATAATCATCAGGAAAGAAGAGCAATATTTGAGCCTAAACATTATAGCGCAAATAAATAACAGTCGAGTATTATTTATTGGGGCCGAGGATTATATTTCAAGCTAATATAGAGGTCTTATCTATAGTTATTGGAGGCTATATTCCAACGCAGGCCATGCAAGCACAAGGCGAAGTGTCTCCATATATTAATGTGCCCACAAAAATATCATTACATATATTTAAAGTTGACGTTACTGCCGTGAAGAAGAACGTTCATTTCTTGTAAGCTCGAAAGACGCAATTACTGGTGTGAGTTCCTTGGCTTGAGTCGCATGATATCATCAGCTTTGTCACAGTGCATTCTCCTTCAGCAGACTGTGTTTGGATGATAGAAAAATTCCTTTGATGGCAAATTCTTCCTAGAAGACGTGGCTTGATTCCAAGAATATTTTCCAGGCATTTCTTTTCATTGCCCTCTCTTTTAATGTAGTTGATGAATGGTCATTCTTGTAAGTGAAAGTAGGAGGCACTGTTGAACATACATTTCTGGAATGCTTTTGTTGGGTAGGAGAGTTGCAAAGATGTAGTCAACCTTGGCATGAATATCCAGGAACATTCTTAGAGGAGCATTCAAAACTGTGATTGTAAGAAGGTCAAAAATTACATTATTTATATTCTATTTACAATTGTAAAGCATTCCATATAATTTCTCTATATGATGTGAAATTTCACTAGCAGTTTCAGTTTGATAAGGTGTAGATATGAGTGAGACTCTATATTTTTATGCTTAGTTTGTTTATCTATATGAGGTAAAACCATTATAAACTGTATCAAACTCATTGCAAACAAATAAGCATTCACAACTTAATAAGTCTGCCAACTATTTGACAAAATAGCTAAGAGAGTGAGACTAAAAATTTCATAGGTAATCTTAAAACTACACTTGTATTTGTGATGGATGTAGCCACATCCTAAAAACATCCATCACCACAACCCGTGGATATAAAATCCTCACCTACTGCTAGTGTAGAAGACTGTACTGCATCTGTAGCTAGTGAAGACTACGCCAAACTCAACTCCACAGTAAGCTCCTCTAACTGTGACTGAGACTCATGAATGGCCAACCGTGCTCTCTCCAATGAATCCATAGTCACTCCCATCTCAATGGTGAGCTCATCTGCCTCCTCTTCCTTCCCCCTCAGCGCATCATAACAAGTGAAATCCCACTCGAGAAGATAGTCTTTGTCTGCAAGTAATTGTAGGTAATTTTGTTTATTCCAATTGCTTCACGAAGTGCATGAAATTCTGCAAGGGAAAGGTCACTATCATCGTGCTCATCTGACATAGGAATACCCTACCAAACGTAGCCAACATCTAATGAGCAAAATCAAAGTGCTCTATGGTTGTGGCAATCATGCTATCATTGACCTTAAGTTACCCAACCAAATGATGTCTCTAAAATTCATGACTCCCATGCAAGCTCCCTGAATCAAAATCTACACTATGATATGAGACTGTATCAACCTCATGATAAGAAGCAACATGTGTGCTATCATTAGTGCACACATCAACATCTAAGGTACTTCTGTTAAGCATCTCATCGGAAGGCTCAAGTGGCAAGGTAGAAGCTGTTGATATTACAGTATGTTCACACACTTCCACTTCCAATGTAACAGTATCACCATCCAACTCATGATCTTGGGACCCCATGCCAACAAATGATTCTTCTAACTTGTTTTCTAAGGTCTGATCTGAAAAATCAGACTCATCATAGCATAAATCTTCACAAACCAATTCATCATTGATACCCGAAATGAAGTACAAACATTAGAAGACCCGATACAAGGAAATAGGATTGTTGTTGCAAAAATCAGGCTTGTTATCATGATTGATAACAACTTCTAGAACACTGAATGTACCAACATTCTCTTCGAGTTTCACGCTCTCTTCCTTTTCCTCTATACCAATAAGGTTATTTGCATTATTGTTTGCTTTCATTTTCTTTGCAAAGAAAGGATCCAAAATTTCTAGATGTTGTAGAAGCCTTGTTAAATTCTTATCATAGTTTTAAAAGGCCTGCATGAGTTCCTGTATAGACTTCATTTTACCCATACTGAAACAAAAACAAGAGTGCTAGTCACTCATATATCAACTGTGGGAATTCTACGAAATTTAATTTTCCAACCTTAACAGGATGCCAGGAAACCACTCTTATACCACTGTCATATCCCTTGACTAATCTACCCTCAAGTTGCTGACTAAACCCTGAAGGAATATTGTCGAACACTTTGCACACGATGTCTGATCTTACTAATTTGAGTTTTTGTTTGCCTTGTTTTAAGTTTGTATGCTACAAATGGTGTTCTTTTCAATACTTCTAATGATGTGAGATCGATTGACAATGTAATAGAGGTAATATGCTAATTGTTTTTGACCCATCACATACCTATAAGTGACTATAATTAACTTGTACAGCTAGTTGTCATATTGTCAAACACTTTCCTTGCATCCTAAGATATTCAATATGCACCTGAATCAACTAGGCATTAATGCAAACGCTTGGCATGCAAAAGCTTAGTTTCCATCCTTCTTCAAATTGAAATACTGATATGAAATGGACTTGTTGTGGTTCCACGACACACACCCCATTTAAGCCCCTTGGCCTAATGGGGACCCCCCCATTTTTGGGGGAGGGACTTTGTCCCTTTTCGGTGGTTTCAGAGTCTCTCAGGTTAAGCGGGACCCAATATCCGGTGAGTCAGATTAAGGGCCCTTAGGGAGGCTCTCGATAGTTGGGCATTGTCTTGTTTTCCTTGTTAGTCTTTCCCTCGTAACCCTTTTTTAAGTTTTTGCTTGTCCCTTTTTGTTTGTGGTTTCCCACTAAGTCTTTGACTTAGTGTTTTTCTCCCTTTCGGACTTTCGGTGTCTCATAGATACCTCTGAAACACCGAAAGGCCAAAGGTTTGTGGCCCTTTCGCCCTTTCGAACTTTCGGAGGTCAAGTTACCTCCAAAACACCGAAAGGCCAAAGGTTTGTGGCCCTTTCGCCCTTTCATACTTTCGGAGGTCAAGTTACATCTAAAACACCGAAAGGTCAAAGGCCGTGCATCAAAGTCAGCGACGAAGTGTCAGACTTTTGCAGTCCGACACTGTGACGTTCCTGATAACACCAGCGCACAATCTTGGTTATAAAAAGGGGTTTTCGATTTGTTTTTGTTCATTCTGCATTTTTCTTTCCTCTAGAGCTCCAATTGCGCTAGGACTAAGAAGCCTCCTTGCAGCTTGCCTTCATCCCTCTGCGCCTTTTGTGCAAGTTGTTTTAGCTTCAATCAATCGTTCTCGAGCTCGTCCTCCGCAATTGTCTTCCGTCTTCGCGGCCTTATACTTAGGGTTTTCTCTTTTGTTTTCCTTTGTCTTTTTTCCTCATCTTTTTTAGGGTTTGTTGAGTCGTTTAGGATTTTAGGCTAGGGTTGCATCGTAGCGTTTTAGGGTTTGTCCGTGGGGTTTTTTGTCCCTCCTGAGTCTTCGGCATTTTGCACTCCCAAACTTCGAAAGTCCCACAGCTTGGCGAAGATCTTTGGCGTTTCGTTGTTTCACACCAAAATCATCATACACCTCCAACATACCGAAAGTGCAAAAAACCATGGGCCTAGAATAAACAAACTCCGAAGCACCCCTTATCGTAGTTTCGCACTTTTGGTGTTTCGCACGCCGACGCACTCGATAACTCCAATATGTCAAAGGCTTGTGACTTCTCGCACTTTTCAGACTTTTGAACTTCCACACAACGATAATGTCATCGGACTGCGAAGGCCAAAAACTGTGAAAAGTCCAGTGGGCTTTTTTTCTATTTCTAGTTTTTCTTTTTGGTGTTTCTTTCTGCTTTAGGGTTTTCTTTATTTGCTTACCTTTAGATTAGTTGATTTGTTTTATGCTTTCAATAATGGATATCTGACAGCATTGTTTGCATGCATAATGCCAGAAAAGACAACAATTATGTCGATGAAGTACCGCTTCAAAGGGTACAACACCCCCACCAAGGTGTGGAACCTACATTTAGAAATCACAAATACTGACATTGGACACCTAGATTGGGATTCGTTCTTGAGGCATTGTGGGAATCCCACAGGGAGATCTTCAGACTGCATTACCCTAGTCTTGGTGGGTCTGCTAAATGCAACAACTCATCTAGTCTCCATCCTTTCACTGGATTTGATTATGATCCTAGATCATCACTACATCTCCGATGAAAAAGTGGTGGAGAACATGGCCGGAGATATTGTTAGACCTAAGGCCAAACACCATCGAAGATGTTTTCCATTTACAGAAAGGGGTCGACCACTTCTACCCGATCACCGAGGAGAGAGGGATGAGGCGGTTCGAAGGTAATACTTTGGATGTTTATGACACCGTTAACAAAGAATATCTCATTCAACAGCTCCCGAAGGATAAACTGGATAGAATTGATATGAGGAGAGGGTATATGAATGATGACATAAAGGCGGCACTAACAATGTTGAACTGAGTGTATGGTCTTTCCCAAGCACACCAATTAGAGGCATGGATGATCCACATTATAGAGAAGATCAAGCATTCAGTTCAAAGCTCACCTCGTTCCGAATAAGGCAAAAGCAGTTAGAATCTATCAAGCTACCCGATTTTGATGAAGTCTAGGAAATTGTTGAGAGATTGCGCAAAGTTCACCCGAACATTCTTCCGGAGAGCTGAGGACCATTTTTTGAAGCTAGCGGCCATTTTTGATACTTTGCCATTTTTGGGGGTGTTGAAGTCATTTTTTATACTTAGCCAAATTTTGGATTTGCATTTTCGGAGGTCCACAAATCTGAAAATCCAAAGTCATCGAACTCTAGAGCAGTCATTTTTCAGCATAGAATTTTTCGGAGGTCCACAACTCCAAAATTCCTGGGCACCGTTTTTTAATCGCGTTCTTCACAAAAGATACTTTTGGGGATAGATTGCATGCAGACTGGAGTTCGTTTTTGCAAGTCAAGGTGTCTTATATCAGTTGCATATCAGAAGGGCAGTTGGATCCATGTATTTTGGGTGTGAACATCAAAGAAAAGTTCAACCGTGTGCAAACAAGAGGATGAAGCGGTGGACTGCAGTTCAAATTCTTCCATTTCAAGGGCTGATTTAAATCCGATTTTGCATGTATTTAATGTACACATGGATGAAAGTCCACACAAGCTTATTAGCTATCAGTTTTGGAGTAGTTTTGCATTGTTAAACTCTAGATTTAATTTATTTTCACCATGTTTATTGTAGATGGAACCCTAGCTAAGTGTTTCTGATTTCTAAGTTGAAGCACTATATATTTCATTACAGAGATGTAATTAAGGTCGTATTTTTTATGCAATAAATATACATGTTGGTGCTTCATTCATAGTGTGAATTTTCTGCTATCTATGCGAATTTATGAATCTGTGCATACTTGTTCATTTATTTCAAAGAGCCAACTGCGTTTATTGTGCATGCATCTAGTGGCTTCACAATCTAATAGATTTTGGGAAATCTTGCATCTGGTTATAAGTTTCTTCGAAAGATTTGCATCTGCTGAATATGCAATTCTGAGTTTATCTAATTCGTGTTCTATGGGTTTCCATCTTTTCATCATTTGATACGCAAGCCTGATTCAATAATGGTTTATGTCCTTCAGATTCCCTTTTCAGCTAATTTTCTTGCAATTCTTCTAACTCAAATCTTTTGATCTTTTTTGGAAATTGGTTAAGATAGGAAATTATTGTAGAATTTAAAGTTAGATTTGCATCATTAGGAAGTTGTATCCATTAATAAATCAAGAAAATACAAAAGGTACTAAACTTTGTTTTGCAGCCTGAAGTTTGAAACGTACCAGCAAAGGCCTCCTTGTGAACATTCACATTTATCTTCAACTGAGTTGCGGTTGTACCACAACAACGGAGAACCTTGGGAATAACCTCATTATTCTTTCAAGAGAGGAATTTGAATCTTGAATTCCTAGCAATTGACTTCTGTAAAAACAACGCTCAACATGACTGATTACAAATTCTGAGAAATCAGATTAATATGCTCAAATTATTGACCAGTCCTCATAGCATAGCCTCTACTAACATGACAAAAGACTCCAAATGCCAGAGACTAGCATCAAACCAAAGACATTGCATAAGATATGAATTTATGATAGGGAGAACTTGATAACAAGAGCTCTAAGAATTTGCTGATGAAGGTTCTACACTCAGAAAAGCATAACAGCAGATTATTGCACTGTGGTGTGCACTGTAGCAGGTACTGTTCACGCCACTGTAGCAGCTAACAACACCTTCATATCTTCATATGATCAACCAAGAAATCCTTGATAAAACCTTCTCAAATATGCACAATCTTGACCTCTAATTGAAGGCAACTGATCTGCAAACTTCTGTTGATGATTCCACAACCTCAGATTGTTTGACAATGAAGAGTTGCACATTCTCCAATGTCTGAAAGTAATGAATCATCTACGAAAACCCTTGGTCTCACACAAACCCCAAAAACACTATAAAAGACAGTTGAATATTCATAACATAATGCGTTCCATCTTCCTTGAAGCCCTTTTAATACTTCTCTGAATGGCTCAACCCCCAAAAGCAATTAAATAACTTATAAATGTTATTTCAATACTTACTTGATGGACTTTGGAAAATAATATTAATCTTGGGTGTACTTTTCCAATGAGTATTAATTACGCATGACACTCAAAATGGCCCCCATTTTATTACAAAGTCAATATATAACTTTATAACATAACTTAAATAATTGAACATCATTAAAGGCCACTAAAATATTAATCTCATTAAATACTCATTATCTTGACGAACCATCTGAACCAGGGAAATGGTTTCATCCACTACGCATCCATCTGCCTCTCTAAAAATAGTAATGGTCCCTCTCTAACATCCACAGACTTACTATAAATAGTATGTCCTTCAAAACAGAACTAGACACCTCTAAATATCAATGTCTCAGAACAAATGAAGGATCTGGTGAGATAAACCCTTACAACGACTACCTGAAGAGCTCCAAAACTCCCAAACTAGACCCTCTAATCCACCATACTAGCCTACGAAGGTCAAATAATAGGCTAATCCCTCAAACTCTGATACTCACGAAAATGGGTCATTACAAAGGTTGGTTGTGGGTGTGCAATTTTTGACGAGGGGAATTTATGGACAGTATTAATGAATTTTGATACTTCATTAAAGCAACCATTATGGCCAATTTGTTTATGAGAGACATGATCAAGAGAAATGATTCTATTAATAAGGCCTCTGAAAAATAGCATTTAGTAAAGATCAGTTTAGTATAAAATGATAATTAATATGGGCTAAGATTATCTAAACCAAAGGCTACAAGTTCAATTGATATGGAATGAGTGGAAGTCAAGTTCGCAGCAAGTGGTATGGGGAATCTATGTTATGAAGCATGGAGAGTTTTCCAAAAATTAAGACAAAAAGACAATGGTGAAGCTAATAGACAAAACCAGCGAGAATATGTTATTAAATAATAACAATAATGATGTTAAAGACAGCAGCAGTTACTATTTGATCAGAGCGGGAATTTCATAATGATATGCAGCAGATTAATTTAGGAAAGTGCCAGAGCAGCAAAAATGCACATGAATAATCGTTGAGAAATGAACAGAAATCAGAAAAGAAAATGAATTTTAATAAAAGCATCGGTTTTACGATTATGAGAGTGGTGATTCATTTACCAAGTAAGCAATCTGATTTAGAGATATGTTTTGTTTTCAAAGAAAATAAACAAACCAACTGATGTGATCCCATAAAGATGTGTTTGTTACTGCAAAAGGCGCGATTAAGTTAACAGTAATGCTTATAAACAAAGAGGTGTCACTTCTGATATGAAGGGAGGCATCTCTTAATGAAATTTGAAGATATAAAATGGAATGAGAAGTGTAGTGAGAAGGATATGTGAAGATTTTATTCAGAATATTGAGAACAAAATAGGCGCCCAGATTGAGCCACAGACTTATATGTCAGGGATGCATGATTTTAAAGAGATTGTTAAGCTGAATCAGTATCACAACAACATTGCATGATCAAGATAGATATAAATCAGAAACAGTGATAATCATACCAATCACAGATTTATAAGAAAATCGCTATAACAGCGATTGGGTTTTCGTCATTCCTTCAAAATTAAAATCAGATTCATTGCATAACCAAAAGGCAAAAGGTATTCAATGGCAGAGACGCAATAGTCAACTTCAGATCGGCCATCAAACCAAGTTTATCATTTGGATCAGAATTTATAATTATCGATTCATAAAGGGTCTATTCAGAAATACATCAGATTCATCACTATATACCCAATTCTATCCTTCTGAGGACATTATTGATTTATTGATACAGCAGATATAGTGGAATACAGAATTGCATCCATTGTTTGAAGCATTTCGTTCATAAGGATTATATAGTTGATATTTGTTGATCAAAGACAATGTCCAACATATAACAATTATATCATTATCAACTCGAGAATCATATCAGAATATAACCCTCTCAGATTAGTCTTCATCCATATCAAAGTTGCTGACATTTGCCTCGATCAGTTTCGACATTGTCTAATTCATTTAATTAAGGACATTGATACCATACACACTCACAAATCATATTCAATCCACCCATTTGTGGCAAATTAAAGAATTGTTTACAAGATATAGATAGAAAGAAGGCTCTTGCAATTTAAGAAATTAGATATAACCTAATCAATTACATAAAGGGACATTAGAATTTTCCTTGAGCTTCTTCCTTTCCTTATAGGTGCACATGGAGTCCAATGCCTTTATTGTTTGGAAGAGTGACAAGGATTTATTAGGGTATAGAATAGGTCTTAGGCTTAGAATGAGTTATATTATCATGTATTTATACGTACACATCTTATTTAAACCTATCTAAGAGCAACCAAGGTAAATTCTTACTTATTAGGTTATAACTTATTACCCTAAGTTAGTTAGTTGTTTATTCGTTTCCAATTATTCCAATCTAGCACTAACCTTAAAATCTTAAGATTTTGAAATATTTTCTGAATCTTGTAATTTTGGCATATAACAAGCCTAAATGTTTTTGTAATCTTTTGTGAATGCTAATCAAGTTTGAAGATGAATTCAGAAAGAATTTTATCACACAAGTACTCAATGTAACTCTCACCTTTAACTATAACATATGCTTAATTTTAAATCAATCTTCTACAATTCATCTCATTCACAACAATACTTGAACACTGATAAAAATAAATCTTATAAATATTGATATTAATTTGAAATTTGTTTATGCTGCATTTAAGGCACCTGAGTTTTTCATTTCTTGTAGTCTGAGCATGTCAATGCTAAACAAAGTCCTATAAGTTATTACCTGCAGTTCGAAGTCATGAATCACATCTTCAGGTCGCAAACAGTTGTCCAATTCCTGCTTACTCAAGATCTCCACTTTAGACAGATATCCTGGTAACACTGAGGAAGGCAACAAACTTATCTTTAAATAATGTGAACAGGAGAAAAATATGGAAATGAAGCAATGCTTACTAAATTTTCAGTCTAGCATAATTTTAATATTTTACCTGTTATTGGCATTTCAGCATGACAAGGCTCCTTAACACCAACTCTTAAAGATGCTTCAAAACTAGGTCGCAACTTATCCAAATTGCCTCCTAACAAAACTTTCTGCATAAAATCATAAACCACATTCAAAACGGTAGCTCTGTTTAGGAAGAAATTATAATGCTTTTCAAAGAAAAGTTTTGTCCACACTGCATAAATGTCTCTTCAATAAATGTAATAAAAATCAATGATAGGACAAGAATGCATTGTTCCAGTATTATGCATTCTGCATTCAACTTCCATGCAAGCACATCCTACAATTTACTTTCTCATTTTAGATAATAATTTTTAAAAATTAGGAATAGATGTACAAATACAAGTTCTTCATTTTGAATAACAACATCCACAAAGCATACCACTTGGATATGCATTTTATCTGGTGTTATATTTCCAGATGCACTTTCTATCTCAATTCCCACTGGCTTTCCCATCTTTCGAACTTGTATTTGAATCTCTGGATAGGACTTAAAGGCAATTCGGTTGGAATAGATATCATAGCATGAGATATAAATTGGTCCAATTTCAGATCCAAGCCTGCAAAAAAGGAAGAAAATTAACAACATTCTCAACCTTCACAATAATTTTAGTAGCAATTGACCATTCTTTTAAACCCTATCCCATGAAATGGTATACTACCTTGCAATCAAAGAAAATGGTACAGCATATTGACTACACTTGTCATCAACAAAAACTTGGTTAAAATAAATTTGGCACTTAGAATGATGTTTTCCAATTTTATCTATATTCTCATACTCAAGGAAAACACTAACAACATAAAAATTACAAGACACAAATACATAAACATACAACATCAAAACTATATACAGTGGCTATAAATTTATAAATTTAAAGTGTTAATTGTTCCAAAATCTATTTTCTATTTTCACGATGCTTTATGGATAGTTAATGTTTCGATTTAGAAATTTTGCCATTTTGATTCTTGCTTCAAGACCCTTTACAATTGGCAATGAAAACAAAGATCAACAATTATATTTTTTCATAGTTCCATGGAGTTTCCTGAAAGGGGACGCGGGGACAAGGGGATGAGAATCGAAGATAGTGAGACCAAGGGCCTAAATACGATGACGGCAAGGGGATGGTGGTAGAGCAAACGTTGATGTAGTGGCATTAATATACAAATTGAGATAAATTGCATTTTTCAAGGCAAAATCTACAATATAACATCTGTGCAAGTGACCAATGAAAGGCAAACTCATTTTTCTAAAGTTAATGATTACATTTAATATGCAATGGCATGTGCCATATGCCAAGTGACTTGGGTAATCCCCGGTGGAGGTGGAAGTGGTGGGGAATCTGTGGGGGGGGCATTTCCCCTAACTTCCCAAGTCTCAGAAATGTCAGGGCCCGCGGGAATTTTTTAGGGGGACGCATCCTCATGAATTTTTCTGAAGTTAAAGGTTGCATTTAGTATGCTATGGCATGCACCATATGGTAAATGACTTGGGATCATCCCCGTCGAAGGTAGAAGTGAAGGTGAATCTGTGGGGGGACATTACCCCCAAGTCCCCAAGTCTAAGAAACATCACCATACAGGGGGCGCGACTAATTTTGAGGGGGACGCATCCTCGTGGAACACTATATTTTTTGCATCATAGTCAACAAGATAAGAGATCAAAGACCAAAAAATGTTTGGAGTGAGGCCAACTCAAATTCATTTTACCTAACCAAATTGGGGAATCTAAGTGCTTCTGGTTTAAACTCTGTATTTAACAACATTAGTTGAAAGAAATGTTATTCAGGTTTAAAGAAAGCAAATCTATGAGGTTGATAGTGATAATCTAGTAAGCTTCTTCATCTCATGCGTTTTCTCTATGTTATTCTTTTATTTCTTTTATCATTTCATTGTTCTATGAAACTCATAAAGGGTTTATCAACAATTCATAAAGTACATGGATACTTCGTTGCAGAAAACAATGTCCATGTCCTTGTTTACATAAATGTCACTAGGTGTCTTCTTGTCAGAGCTATTTCAATTCATAACAAAGTGTATACTAAAAAAATATCTCTATCATTACATTCGACTCATCATACTCAAGTTCTGAATAACATATCTGTAATACAAAATCTCTCATCAACAAATCACTACCATTCAAGAAAATTACAAAATATAACATCGTACAAGTATAAATTCATTTATAGTTCAATCAATCCAAACTATATCAATGATAGAACACATTAACTAGAAAGCACAAGGAATCAAAGAGGTTTATGTAGCTAAGTCGTAAGAAAAAGACTTGGAAGAAACATAATAGCAAGTGGATGAGCAAGTGAGAAATAAATGTTCACAATTGTCCCAACACCAATGAGGAGATAAAAAAAGTGGGTGATAGAAAAATCCAGGAAAATATTGAGGACAAAACAGCTAGGTATGAAAAAAGCATACAATGTCAAGGAGTTCAACTCCACGTGGCAGCAAGATGATAAATTTTATTTGAGATCTACGATTAAAGAAAAGGCAAAAAAAATTATTGCAGAGCTGAAGATTAGCTCTCATAACTTGAGACCTGAAACTAGTAGATGGAAGGTACCCAAAGAAGAATGGGAAGAAAGGACTTGCACCTACTGCAGCAAAGGAATGGTGAAAGTTATCAACCCCATAGCGTACAAATTTTTTCTACCTCCAGCTCTTGCCTGGTTGCATAATGTTTTTCATGTTTCTTATCTAAAGAAGTATATAGAAAACTTTAATCATGTGATTGAATAGAACTCCTAGAAAGTGCAGGATCCAAGGGTGGTCATGATGAAGCCAATCATGATGGTCAAGGTACGTCAACTCCACTTATGAAACTATGAGATCACACAATGCAAGGTCAAGTGGATATAGTATGCAGAGAGAAATGCTACTTGGGGGCATTATGATGAAATCGTCCAGAAATTTTCGCATTTGCCTCATGCTTATTATCATGATCAAAGAACTCTGTGATGTTTATTTCTACAAACATTTATAAATAATTATGTGGACATTCAATCATCGAGTACGATGATTCACAAGGGGGGAATACGTTACATCCATTTTCCATGAACTTTTCATATAAATGTTTTTAACTGCTTAATTAGAGATGAGATGTTTTATTCGAAATATGGTTAATATGTAGTGTAACCCCGGCGCGGGGGTACGTCGGGATGGGGGGACGCCAGGACGAGTTTTGGGTACGGGAAAAAAAAGGGCCTCAATTTCGGTACGACGGGGGTATGGCAGCGGGGGACGAGGGGGGAGGGGCCAGGGTGCTACATTCTATACATATAGAACTTGAA
>MU225485.1:889664-901840 GCA_018584345.1 Thuja plicata
AAAGTTTTAAATCTTGGGCACAAGAAACAGGGACCTCGCGTGTCATAATTTCATGATATTGATGAAAAGGTCATTTTTGGAGCCAAATGAGTTAATAAATTATATCACTCAATATGTGCCTAGGTATTAAAGTGCTTCAAGTGAAAAGTGTGTGAGAGAAGACACTTTTTATTTATAAAAGCAATAGGCAAGGCATTCATTCATCATCTATCGATTATATTTTATAAAATTTGGTCTAGAGAATTATCTCTTTTTCTGAGCCCTAGCTGAAGGGTCAAATTAGTTTACAGAAGACTGATTCTTCTTGTAACTAATCATCAATTGATCGCTGTTGTATGATCAATTTCATCTTCATCGTGCTGCTGTATACGATTGAAGAGATTTTGAATTCTTACTGACTTAAACTGGGGCCTGTTCAGAGGTCAAAGTGCTGATTTATCCGAATTCATCAAAATACTGAAGCTGAGAATAGTGGATTTACTGTGGTTGGTAGAAGATTAGACCAGCAACGTCATTACAACTGGAAATCGTTTATTGGCAGCAGTCATATATCATTCTATCCTGGACATGAGTGCTGGCACCTAGAGTGGGAAGTCATGGCTCCAGTATTGGCCGCGTGAGCTGTAACATTGCGGACTGATAACCGCTGCATAAAGTTGGAGGAGTTGGCAGCTCGTGCAGGGTCTTCATTGCCTTGGCACAACAGCACTTGGATGATACGGTACCACCTTGGGCTGTCACAAGTTCGTTTGCACCTGCAGCGCTGGAGAAGACCTGTCCTTGCGGGCAGAATTTAAGTGTTGAACGCCTCCAGCTAAGCACATTGTCGAGGCCTTGCTGTCAACAGCGGCCAGCAATCCAGCATAGCGGGATAAGATATACAGGTTCCTTTATTTGTATTTTGGTTAGCAAATAAACAATTCATGGCTAGATATATGGTAATGCTTCCAGTCAATTAAATAAACAAAAAACGAATTCTGAGAATTCAAGCATTGTTATCCATTCGTATACAACTTTCAATATATGCATTGTGTTATTGTAAACATGAGAAAGTAAATTGATAAAAATACTTGCTCAGCCATTTAAATATTTCCTTAGAAGGAAAGGGACAGAGATTTCAGTTGATTTAATAGACAGAGCCAGTCGCCAATTGTTTGTTAAAATGCCAAACTTCTGAATCTATCAAGATTTTAAGTGATTTAAGTTTGGACCAAGATAGGTTCATTACAAATAAGTTGCATCAGGTGTAGAGCTCCATTAATATTTCCAGGAAACAATTTCAGGTGCACAAATTTATCTTTTGTTTGTTTTCAGGTGTAGAGAAACTCGCTGTATTCCCTCTTTCTACTCATGATAAAATTATATTCCACCTTACTGCTTAGAAACAATATTTCTTTCTTTTTTATAAATTCCAAACCCTTGCTTGGACTGTATAAAGAACCCTTGCTTCATTAGAAATTATTTTATGATTTTTAAATTTAAACAATGAGATTCAGCTTGGTTACATATTCATTATCATAAATATTGGTTGAAAAACACTTCATAGGATGATTACTTGGCATGTTTTATCATTGTTGTTCTAGAATGATTCTATTTTGATATTACTGTTCTAGAATGAATATATGCTGATTTTACTGTTCTAGAATGGTCCTATTCTGATAATATTGTTTTAAAATGGTTTGATTCAGTTATCACTGTTTTAAATGATTCCAGTCAAATGGGCTAATCTAAAACGGTTTTGTTCTCATTCACCTATACACAGCTCAGTTTAAACATAGAGTATTATATAAATTATACCAGGTATTATCACATCTTCTTACCACAAAAATCCCCAACAGCTATTCATAATGTAATATTAGTCTTGATGTCAGGAGAGTGGTAATACAATCAATTATTGAAACTCTATTCATTGAACAAAGGAAGCTAAACAAATTCAAGCGAATGTATTTAATTCCTGTAGCTAAACAAGGAATCGTATTGGTCCTATGACAAATTAAATCCTTATTCAAGCTCTTGTTCTTATAACACAGATTCCAAATGATTTGTTCTCAATATGCTATCCTTAAATGAATATGTGCTTATATTGCTGTTTCAGATTCAAATAAAAGGGGGATTGTTCTAATGTTATTATTCTGAAAACTAAATGACCGTTTGATATTCTTACATGCTATTGACAAATCATAAGGGGGTGATTATTCCAAATAGGTTTATTCCGTGCTATCCAAATATGGATAGATCTATTCTTATTCCGCTGCCCAATATCTAAGCAGTATCATAATAGAAGCATAACTATTTAAAAGGGTTACCTCTTTGATGAATTAGTTGTTTATCTTATCCTTTAGTTGTTTACGTTACAAAAACAAACGATGCTGTTTTCAGCAAGTTGACTTTGCTAAACAACTGGTTAACTAATATGGGAAGGAAACAAACATTATATTAAACCCACAACTACTTTCAGACAACTTGATACAATAGCATTAATGGGAAAGAAAATAGGGCATGTGCGCATAGGTAAACATTACACATATTTTAACTATACCCTTATGTCAGGCACTGTTGAAGTTATAATGGATAACTTAGGATCTGCCTGATTCGCCCGAGTGGGTGTATGATGGCGAAGATCTATTTGGAAACGAATAATGCCCCAAAAGGGTTTCGTCTCCACCACAGTTACATCAAACAAAGTAGAAAACAGAACTACATATCGTTAGAGAGTGTGAGTTCCAAGGGCCTTGATCTCGTGGATACGGGTATGTAGGCAGCCTGGCGATGAAGGATACCTACAGCGCACAGGTGCCTTGGACATAGTTATGTGGTAGTTCAATTATTGTCATATCATAAATTCTAAAATTTACAAAACTTAAAAAGACGATTCTCAGGAAGGTACCTATACCTAGCCAAATGCCCGAAAGCCGAGAGGGGGTATAGGACTTAAAATTACTCTCAGTGGTCTGGCACCTGGCTAAAGACCCAAAATCCAAGGGAGGGTGCAGATCCTATTTTTGTAACCTTGCAAAGGTCCTTGGCATAGTCCTGGGCAGACTATGGAATACCTTGCAAGCTACTCCGAACCCCAGGGGGGCCACCGGAGTGAAAAGACTCTGATCAGAGCAGTAGAGAAATCATGTCCATATTAATTCCCATCCCGGGTGGATGGAGGTACGGCTTCTAGATCACTTACATTGTATCTTACCCTGTATGGGTGGAGGTATGATCTGAGAAGACTGCTTATAATCCCATCATGTTTGGATAGAGGTACAGCTTCTAAATCACTTACATTAATTCCTCCCGCGTATGGGTAGAGGTACGATTTGAGAAGGCCGCTTATGTTTTCCTATTCTATACGAATAGAGGTGTGATCCGGATTGATCACCTTATGGCCCAGGACATAAGAGCCCGGATTGGCTGTTTTATATTGTCTCTCTTGTGGAAAGAGAGTTACATTTCCCGAGTAATCATTAACTAGCATTGGAAAGTATTAAAAAAAAAATAGTCTTGACTACTCTGCTCTAATATGTTATTGTTATCTTCTTATAAACTGTTATTCTATTTAAGGACAGGGTGGGTCCTTACATATTCTTAATTCTTATACATAAGAAAATGTAATTATGCAACTCGAGCACATATATATATACGTGTAATTATACATATTTACTCACTAATGTAGATTATGATTTAATCTCACGTTTGAACTATATGGCTATAAGCCGAAAAGCATAATCAATATTGAATGGTGGTGGAGGTAGCAACTCCTCCAACTTTCCACCATAACTTACAAGGAGCTACTTTGTTTCATGGTGGAATATTAAAAATAAATCATCAATGAGAGAGATTCTAGGCTCTCTCTTCTAGCAACTTCCTAGTGTTAAATACTTTCTTCAAGAACTATTATGATATTCATCTTTGTGAACCATCTGTTTTTTATTAATTATTCAATCTATGCTCTACAATTCTTCTTAAAAAAACAATAACAACGAGCTTACCATTTAGCTCCTTCATAAAGCAAAGACTTGAATCAATCCTCAAGGACCAATCTCCTATTGGATCGGCTTATAAGCCACTAATTCAAAGCATCATACATCTGCAATCTTAAGAGGGGGTATCACTGTGGTTGTTCCATTACAACTATAGTATCGAACCAAGGAGACTAATCTCCGATTTGTTGCCCAGGCAAGCGATTCTGATTTTACTTCATTCTATTATGAATCCTTATCAAATGAAATAAATTTAGTCGATCATGAAATGAAATGTGATTGCATTGAATATGTCATCAACAATTGACTGTATTCTAATCAGCATATATATAATGCATAATTCTTCCATTATCTAATGTTGATAGCATGACCATCCATAGGAAGTTTATTTCTCAAGGATAGAATGTTGTTATTCTTCCCATAATCATATGATTTCAATTTGAAATACTTCCCATGTTGATCGACCAAAGGGTATATAAAATCGAGAACCTGAATTAAAACGTAATTGCTATACAAATAAAGAAAATTTGTAGCATGCATGTAAGAAAAGAACAATTATCTCTATTTATGGTTGGCATTCTATCAGTTCTCTCGCAGAATCAAATATTAAATACTAGGATTAAATCCAGAGCCAATATTAACTAAAAACAAGATAGTAAAGAAAGAAAGATAAACAACCCTACAAATGCAAGAAAGGTTAATTTATCCTAATATGTAAAACTGATAGAGCAAAATTGTGCATAACAAATTATAATCAGATCAAGAACAATAGTTGTCTATTAGGGGTCTCTTTCCCTAGGTGGTCATTTTCACCATTGTGTTAACTACTTAGTGGTTCACCATCCCTTGAAAGTTGAAAGACCATTAATGTCAGGAGACAATGGTAGATAGACCACTATTGGTAGTTAATACCAAGGGAAATCTAACAGCACGAGATAGTGCTAGTATATTGATAAACCTAGGCCAAGGTGGTGTAGTGCAAGATGCATGTGACCGTCAATTCACATGAACCAAAATTACACGTCTAGTTAGAAGGGTCATACAAGATAAGGAGGTACCTAGATTGTGTGACCAACTATGAATGCTGATGATTCTACACACCAGGCTCAGATGGCAATCATTCCAAGCCCTGTGTCTGCACCTTTCGTGTAAGGCAAGGCCACTTCCAATAGGAAATTGAGCAGAGGATCGCTGGTCAAGTTTGCCAAGACTTGTACAACATTTCTAGAACAAAAAAAGAGAACAATAATTATCTTCACTCTCTTGTTTATGTAGTCCTTGAAAAGTGTAATGTCCCCAAATTTTAGTGCTTATTTCAATATTATTCAACTCAGTGTCCTATTTTATTTGTGGTGAGCCTTCTGGAGATCATTCAGCCTTCAGGACACTTTGAGTCACACTCACTATTTTTAGTAAGTCACTTGGATGTTTTGCTCATACTTACTATTTAATAATTTATAGTAAATCATCGAGGCGATTATTTGGCATCATATCTATATTTGGAAAGTGGATAGATTATTCCCATGAGTTGATATTGGCAATTATCATGGGTTTGATGATTTAAGTTAAATTATTAAAGTTAAATCAAGTTTAACTTTAATAATATATTAAATGACTTTATGATATGATGACTTAAAGGGGGGTTAAAGAGTATTCAAATTGTTTTCATAAAGTACCTTTATAAAATGACAAGATAAAGTCATTTTAATTAATAAAGCTCTCTAGCTTGTTTGAGAAGTTATTTCATGAGGAATTCAAAGTTAAAGATGATTTGTCTCACATTGAGCATGTAGGTTCACTTGGAGTTTGAGGAGTCTTTATAAACGAACCTTGTCTTTCTTCAAGAGCATGTTATGAGAATTTTGATATGGAAGCCATTTCTTCTTGTTCTTGAAAGTCAATGACTGGTTGGTTTCTAAGGACAAAAACCTTTAGGAAGTTGAAGGTTGGACGCAAACCCAAACCTTCTAAGTGGACTGGATTTATCTCAGAGTCCACCATTGGATTTAATGCAGGAGTTTGGATTCATAAGTAGATGAGACAGTGGCCATTTGAAGAGCAGAAATATACACATTTCTGGGCATTGGTTTTAACTGGGCGTCCCCAAAAAGGGGCAGTTTACATTCATTTCACTAAAGACTGGTAATCTGTTCACAAAACCAGATTCGGCTACATAGACAGGTGCATACACAAGAGTTTCACCTTTCAATGCATTTCATCCTTTGTAGAAGTCGTTTTGCACCAGCATTCCTCTATAATAAGAACATTTGAGTTCTAAATAAGTACATTTGTGCCTGCAATTTGCTGGTAATAAGCTGCCCTATTCTGTAAATTTTATATGCATGATTTCATCCATGAATAGGAAGTTGAAAGTGGTCTGAAATATGTTTGACAAAATTATTCAACGGAGAACCAAGGTCCAGCGTTAGTTTTCTTCTTATTATATCTGGTTGTCTGCCTACTGTTTGTTAAAATGACAATGAAGTGTTGATGCTATCTCTGGCTCTTGGGACTGTATGCAATATGTTTGTTATTATGTGAGAATTATTTTCAGAATGTTACAGCTGGAAAACAATTTGGTAAATTGATTGGATAAGTAGTATCTCCAGCTGAGGGTTTATCCTATACAAAGTGTTTGTTTAAATGTGCATTTGTGAACCTGTGAAATTTATATGAAGTTTGGTACCAAAACTCAATCATTATCAGTTGATAAGGATTCAGGAAAAACCAGATCAAACATTACATACCAACTGTTTGATAGAATTACTATGAGGAATAAGTGATAAATTTTGAACGTTACATACGTACAAGCGTTTGACCAAATGCCTACTCTGTTAATGTGTGATAAAGTAGTTAAACCTGTTATTGAATAGTATTCATGTTCATGTGAAAAAGAATTCATTTTTATTCCAGTTATAAATGAAAAGAAATGAAAATTGAAAGTTCTATTTTATCAGTTTTATGATGAAATTTGTGTTTGATATTTATTTGATATAGTCTAGCTTGTTACACCATTCCATACCAAAATCCCCGACTCCCTTCCCAACCCGCCACTCCTCTCCAAGACACAAAATCCCTTAATCTTAAGGGTGAAAATACTAATCCAATGAGAGCAGAAAGTTCTGCCATTCCTTTTCAATGTGAAAATGCCATTCCATGACAACATCAAATTGCCAATCCAAGGTATGAGGAAAAGTCCGATATTCCTTTTCAAAGCCATGAATCCAATCCTTCACTTCTTGAAATTCCCCATCCATGAGAATGAGTAAATTTTAATCCAAAGACATGGTGGAATTCTGATCCACTTCTCCTATCTTCATCCAATCCGATATTCCATCATAGTGGGTTATAACCTATCCAGAGATCCAAAATGCAATTAATCTGTAATATTTCTATAAGTATTCTACCGTGTCATTTTTGACTCAAACTAATTGACCCATGTTTCATCACTAGTGTTTCACAAGAACCCATCTCTCATGAGAATGAATGGAACATGTAGCACTCATTGCATCAGCAACAGTGACTGACCACCAGCAAGAGGAGCGAAGAGTGACATTGGAGAAGAAGTTGGAGCAAGAGAGGGCAGTCAAAGTAGGGAAGGAGGTACAACTCACAAAGATGGAGAAACGTTTGGCAGCAGTGAGTGGAGAACTCAGGAGTGCCAAGGACTTGATGGAGATTGTGCACAAGGTGAGGGTAGCACACGAGAGGAAGAAGGTAGCAAAGTGGGATCTATGGCTCCTTCATCGACAACTTTCCGTTGCAGCCACTCCAAGGACGTCCTCTCACCCTACTTTTCAGTAGAAGATGTTGTAGTTCATCAGCTCCATTTTATTCTATCATCTGGAAGATGAATCCTCTTTTGGGAGGGCTGATGTTTGCGGCAGTTTTGTCAACAAAAATAAATAATGTTTTGTCTAATAAATGGCAATGTAATCGATTGTAGTTCTCAGGTAGTTGTTAGTTTCCGTTTGTTGGCACTCTTTACCAACCATCGAGTGCTATATATTTTTGGCGTGTATCGGGAACCAAACAGTATGGTTGTACACATTACATGTTGATGATAAAGTTATATCTATCTGCCATATGGATGTGTTGTTTCTAAATTAATATATTGAATATATTCATTGGTATATTTCTGTTTACTCTATAAGTTAAAGCATCCATTGTAGGGAGTAAACAATGAGTAGTGTGATTAAGCAGAATTTGGTTTATGGGATCTATCTATCTGAAGCATTCATCTATTATCATTGTCCTTAAGAGTTCTTAGCTTAGTCCCTCTAAAACCTAATATTTTTGCAATTTGTTTCAAAGCAATTTTGTAGTATTAAAAAGGCTTTAAAGAATCTGAAGTCCTATCATTTAGAAAGCCTATTGGAGAAATCCCATACAATGAGAGAAAAATTTCCATTCATTGTCTAGGAACATTTGAATAAGTCCCTTAGTGAATTACCAGCAAGATCACATCATATCAACTGAATCTATCCAAGTGAAAGTGGAGAGCTAACATAGATAACCTTGGGGTCATCTCACTTGATCAAGCATATCAGCTTTTGAGATTTCCTTTTAAGAAGAAAGGGTAGGATATACTCTGAACATTTTATTCTGTGTTGTGGTGGTGTACAAAAACCTCATCAACACTTCGATTTTTGGAGTTGTGGTTCATCTCAATATGAAGGCATTGGTCTTCCCTTTGTACATTTTACTCTTCACACAAGAGGTCTAGTTTAACATTTTGGTAAATCAAGTCACTTGGATCAAGGATGCAAGGCATGACTTGATTACATGATGTGACTTGACTGCAAGCAGTTATAATTAATCAATATCAGATCTAAGGGTTTCATCATTTACTTTCATGCTATTGCTATTCAATAATGTGTTTACGTGCTATGTTACACGTGTTGGTAACATAATTAATTGCATGTTTGGTTAGAAATCTAAAAGGAAACATTACAATATGTTTCAATAATTTCCACAAATGTAGCTTTCTAAAGTCTTGCCTAGCTAGTCTCATATGTGTGCAATTAACAAAAGACAAGTAAAATGAACATTTTCAGTTCTTGTATAAAGCATAAGCATCTAATCAAGAGTTGTTAGCATACAATTACTAATTTTGTATAGTTTTTGTTTGTAAGAATTTTTTCATCCCAATCTTGAATTATGTCACCAACAGTATAATGTCATAGAAAATCTTGTATATATATATACAAACAATATTGTCTCATTTATCCCTCTAGTACTATACATCATTCTATATAAGTTCATCATGATAATTTATGCATCAAACAACCTTAAGATGATATAATATCAAATTACACATCATTCGTGGTATTATATATTTGATGTGAAGTCCTCATATCACTATGTATTATGTTTACCCAGTTGGGTAACCTAGTTAATCATAGACGTTACAAAAATGCAAGTAGATAATAACAAGGTCCTTTATTGATCATTCATAAGTGAAGTACATTTATCATTGCCACCAGATCATCATGCCTTTAATGAACAAGTACAAAGGTTATATAGAACCCGAAGCGGTGCGACCAAATGTCGTCGACCGTTCCTAACTAACGGAAGCAGATAACCGACGGTGGTAACTACGTACCATCAGTGCATCCGATATACGGCTAACATCATCCCCCCCTAAAGAAAAGTCATCTCCGGACGACAACAAAATGTCCGGGACCGAACAACAAAATTAGGAATGATGAACTACCCAACCAAAACTAGGAACGAGAAGAAGAAGGGGGCAGAGGAAGCGTCCCTGATGAGGAAGCACGCTGATCTACTGGAGGTACTGGTGGTGCTGTAGATGACCCCAATCGAGCTCGGAGCTCATAAACCTACGAAGTCCTCGTGTGCAAGTGCTCTTCAGCCACCATCTGCAACTCCAAAGCTGACTTGATCATCAAGGCCGCCTCCAAAAGTTCCTTCTCCTTGGCCTCATTCTCGGCCCGTGCTGCTGCCAACCGTTCCTCCCAAGCCACCGTTTCCCTAGCCAGTCTCTCCTCCACAGCAACCCGTGCGGCCTGCTCGGCCACCAACTCCTGGGTACGGGTGAGTAAGTCCCGCTCCACTGCCTGTAACTTGGTGCCTAGCTCCTCCCAAGCGCTCTGCGCGGCCACCAATGCAGTTTCACAGTCCAAGGAGACATACTCAGCTCGCCGCAGCATATAGTACCCATCACGAACGGCCTACTCGAGCTCCTGAACGAGGGTCTCCGCCTCACTCTCTAGTACCGGGGTAGGCACTACCCAGGCAACCAACATCTCCGCCGTCTCCTCCGCAGGCCACAACCCTCTCTCAAAACAATCAACAAATGCCGCACTGCACCCTACTCGGACAAAGGCTAGGAGACGCCTCAACTCCTGGACCACAGCGGCCCTAGTGCACGACTCAGCGACAGCCACGACCCCGAATGACCATGTCGGCTAAGTAGGCCTCCACGTCCTCTCCCTCCAACAGCCCAGATCTAGTAAGGGTAGCCGGCCGGGATAACTCAAAGCCATAAGGGACCTCTGTCACTACGCCGTCCTCCACCGTCGACTCAATGACCAATGGAGCCACTGTCTCTACTGACACAGATGGAATATCTGTAGCTACTGTCACATCAACCGAGTAGATACTGATGATCTCTGGAGGGCCCTCTCGGCGGGGAGAAAGAACTGCCTGTGGTGGAGCAGGAACCAACTGAAACCGTCTGCTGAGCCACGAGTGCATCGCCCCAACCTTGGCAGGGTCTGCCGGGGGAGGTGGGTCCATCCGCAGGGAATCCTCCAAAAGTTCAGCGGCCACTGTGACCACAACGTCCGAACCCACTACATCCATCCGAACCTGTCCTTCGCAACTATCCTGGGTGCCCTGAGTGCCCTCGAGCACGGCCTCCATAAGGGACACTCCTACGGTAGGTCCAGCCTCCTCCTCGGCCACGACTTCTTCCTCGGGTGGAAGCTCGACTATGGGAACTGTCTGACTTCCCACCCCTAAGGACGTGAAATGGGCAGAAGTAGACAACACTGGCGTGGCAAACTGAACCAACGGAGCTGCGGTGGGTTCCACAGCCTCCATGCGTACAGTCTCTGTGACACTATCACTATCATCCTCCGAGACTGTCTCAGAAGGCTCCGGAGTGGCCTCGCGGCCACTATCAATATCGAGGTCGGACTCCATAACTGCCTGTCGGCATCGCTTCTGTCCACTGGGTGTACCTCCTATATCCAGATACGTCCAGTGAAACACCGCAGGAGCATTTGCTATAGGTTTCCCCCGGGGCTTGAGCTCCAACTCCGCTACAGGGATATGCCAGAGTGCGGCCTCTAGAAACAACCCAATCGCGTAATGAGGCATATAGAAGGTCCGATGCTGCAAGGACATAAACTCCAACAGCCTATCCGACAGTACTGAAGCCCAATCGTAGACTACCCCATTCCTCAACCCCTACATGTAAACAATCTGAGGTAGGGCAATGTCTGAGGCTTGACTCGAACCTGTCAACCGACTCTTGATGACGTCGAGGATGCAACGCCACGCCCCTTCTGCCACAAACTCTTTCTGCAGACCTCTAGCTTTTGTGGCCTTCACCATGGAATCCAACTCCCCCGGAGTGAGAGGACGGCAAACCTTCTTTATCCACGCCTCCTTCCTCTCCCCTCGCATTTTCTGTGTTTTGGTTTCTACCTTTCGCCCATTGCGTCCAGAGATACCAAACACACGTGTGAAGTCCTCGGGGCCACACGAGACTGTGATCTTGTGATTATTGTACAAAAAAATGCTTTTTCTTGTTTGTCTGTCGAAACCCTCTATCATGACCCTCAGAGTGGGTTCAAAACTGCGTATAGAAAATAAGGGCATTTGGATAGCCCAGTGCACACCAGCCAGCCATAAAGATGTTTTCACTTCATTGTCCTCTGGGGTTTCATTCCACCATTTTCGGCATTCAAGGCCGTTGAGACCCTCAAATGCGACCGTTTGGTGTGAGATGGCGTCTCGTCCTTCCTGTGTGGTTTTGAGTTTTTTAGTGGCACTTCCCATAGTGGCAGTAGTGTTGTAGCCTTTTTGTCCATGGCTGAACTCCGTATTTGCAACTGTGTTTTCCACTGACTCCTCTTGCCCGCTGAATTCATACTTTCAAAAAAACGGTTAGGTTTTAGTATTTTTCTCCCTCGACGGTTACCTGTGGCTGCTCTTTTCTTCCCTCGTGGC
>MU225485.1:906634-944293 GCA_018584345.1 Thuja plicata
AGGCGTCATCATAGGAGGCTGGTGGGACCACCTTCATCTTTCTTCGGAGGGTGGGTTTTAACCCTTCAATAAACCATCGTTTCTTGAGTCCGTCAGCAGGTTGGCTCTCCATTTTTCCTACCAACTCATTTAGCCTCCGTCCGTAGCCTCGTACTGTTTCCTCCTTTCCTTGTTTTGTTGTGCAAATCTCCGCCACTATCTCATTAGCATCTCTTAGCAATCTGAATCCGTCTGGAATTCCTTCTTCAGATTTGCCCACGTAGCAATCTTCGTCTGGTCCATGTCTAAAAACCAATCGATAGCCACTCCCCGCAACGTTGCTGGGAACTGTTTTACCCATTCGTCGGCATCCGTCACCCCGTTGGCCGCCCAAATTGTTTCACAGGTCCTACAGTGCCGGGTTGGGTCTTCCTGACCGTCCCCAGTGAATTTAGGCAATTTCGTCTTTTGTGCCATGTTCACTTTTACTGGTGGTGTTGGTGGTACAAGTGCCGCGGCCTGTGTTAATGTCGGTGTTGTCTGTGCTACAGGTTGTGTTGGTGGTGTTGGTGGTACAAGTTGTGCCGCAGCCTGTGTTACTGCCGGTGTTGTCTGTGCCACCGGTTGTGTCGGTATCTGGGAGGTGTTTGACGCCTCGCCCTTTGACGTCCCCGAACTGCTGGGAGTGTCAAAGCCTAGTAGGCTACCACGATCGCCGTGCCCCTTTATCGCTTGGATACACTTGGCGGCAGCAATATCGTTAGCCTCCCTACACACAGCTTCCTCTCTCTCCTTCCTTCGGGCTTCTTCCGTCCGTGGGGTTAAAGTTAGATTTCCCAACAAACTTCTTGTTTCTTTAAACAATTCTTCGTCACCGCCTTCCTCGCCACACTTGCCGCCGTCCTCGTGGCCAGATTCCCCCACACCCACGCCTTCACTTCTTCCCAGTGGTAGTCCTTCGGCGCGTCGTCGGAATCTTTCCCTTCACTCGTCTTGTTGTTGTGCGAGTATAGTTTTTCTAACACCTTGTTCCCCTTCAAGTTCCCTCTGTAAATTTCTATTTTTATTTAATTGGTTTGGCATAAGAGCTCGCCCACTTATCCCAAAAGAAAATTAATCAACACATCATATGAAAAAAAAACACTTTTATTTATTCTTCCTTGGTTACATTCTATGCCACTGTAGGGGCATAGTCATGACACGGTGTGTTTTTATGTAACATCTTTTATTCATCCCTCTCGGTGACTATCGCCATCTTTACCCTCATTTCGTTGTCAGTACTCCTCCAGGATCCTTTTTCGGCGCTGCTCCCCTTCGATGTCCTCCCGACGGCGCCTCTGTGCCAAGGATGCTTGAGCCAATAGCCGAGGTAGGTTATGCAATAGTCTGTTTGCCGTGGGGCTTACGTTTAGTGCATCCCACACGGTATCCTGAGAGACTTGTTCCCGTGCTGCCTCCCTTCGTACAAAGGTCTCGATGGCAGCCTGGAATAGAATGTTGAAGTCTCTTGTTAGGGCGTGTTCTCCCTCAAACATTTCGATAACTCCATTTTCATTGGTCGCTAGGTTTTCCTCAATAGGTAATACCCATTATCCATGTACTCCATTTACCTCCTATCACTATCCAGATTCAATTCGGCAGCGGCGCCAAATGTTTACCCGGTTGGGTAACCTAGTTAATCATAGACGTTACAGAAATGCAAGTAGATAATAACAAGGTCCTTTATTGATCATTCATAAGTGAAGTACATTTATCATTGCCACCAGATCATCATGCCTTTAATGAACAAGTACAAAGGTTATATAGAACCTGAAGCGGTGCGACCAAACGTCGTCGACCGTTCCTAACTGACGGAAGCAGATAACCGATGGTGGTAACTACGCACCGTTGGCACATCCGATATACGGCTAACATATTATATGACAATTTTTAGAACTTATATCAAAATACAACTCATTATTTTATATAAAAGTTATGTTGTTAGCTTATGAATTATGACATTATTAATCACAACATATAGTGTTATCAATTTTATGATCATTTGTCTTCATGCGCATAGTCTATTTTCATATCCAAAATTCGCATTTTTCACATTGGAATGCATCTAATGTTTTAGTAAACCTTTGAAACTGTCTATAAACATCTCGCAGTTTCCTATATATTCCCAAGCTTGACACCAGTATGATTCATCAAAAGCAATGATTTATTTACATTCTTGTAAAGTAAATCTAAGTAAATATATCAAGGTCATTTATTATTCACAAGATGTGCAAAAAAATACAATTCAATAAACCTGATGGAAATCAGCAATCATAGGTTAACATAATCAAATATGGTCCCCTGCTTAGGATGAACGTATCTTCAATACCACTCATGCATTCTACAAGTATTAACTGTTCATTTCAAATTGGAATTTATCATACAATTTCTAATTAGCAAGAGTTTAAAATTGCATTTAAACATGATAATCCAAAGAAGAAATTATCACACAAATTAAACAACATTATCGCAAAGTAACAAGCATAAAAGATCAATGTCTAACCTTCACGTCCAAGCAAGAAGTGCAAGCACACCTATGTAACCAAAATGTGAGAAGATGTGATGTAGATAGGACTTGCTTACATTTTTGTTGAGGAAACATCCGTAAATAAAAAGGTTATCAGAAATTATAGGTTCTAAGGTTACCTATAAGGACATGCAAAGCTACAAGAATACCAGAATGAAACTTTACAACAAGGTTTCCTTACCTTCCTTCAATCCGTTTAAATTCAGCACCCTCTGATTCTGACAATTGATTACTTAGTTTCCAATGCCCAATTTCATCTGATGCCTCAACACATAAATCCATATATGCACACAATGGATTCGCATCTGAGCTGTTCACCTAAAATTGAAACATTTAATCATAATTATAAAAATAACTTTGATATATCCAATTTATTGCATGGTACAAACAAATTTCATTTGATTCCGAAATAGCTATTTACGATGATGGATGATTAAAAAGAGGCACTAACATGTATCATCCTTACAAATCATATAGTTTTAAAAAGCTACAAAAGCATACTTCCTTATATTCAACAAGGAACGGAATTTTAATTACAAAACTGCAACACTGACAATGCTGACACAGTATTCTTCCCAAATGTTTTCAACCAAAGAAATCTGGCCACTGAAGCAAGAATTATTGCTTTAAGCTTTCCATAAAACCATGTAACGCACACACTGGGCTTGTGCACAATTTTATTAATTTGGACAATAATCCAGTGACACTGCAACAAAATAACCTCAATTTGATTGTTTGTCAATGATAATCAAATATGTTAATCTGGTTACCTAGTAATCATCCCTCCAGCTTTAAGTTTCCTACATTTCTGTTACTGGTGTGTTGCATTCAGAATCTAAAACTGATGGTAAAGGGTAGGTATGAATGTTCTTGATCCCATTTAATTCAAAAGAAGCTTTGTAGTTGTTAAAATAGAAATGAAAGACAGAATATTAAGTTTGGAAAAGGTAAAAAAATATATTGTTTTATTTTAAAGACAATTAAAGCACAACAAAAATCAAAACAGATAAATCTTACTAAATTAAACAATATACAGCCCCTAAAAAAACAGAGGAATTTAAGAAACACATTAATTTTAAAATAACCTCAAGTTCTCAGAATACCAAACTTAAATAAAATTGGTGGTTTCCAAAGAAAAAACTTCTTGAAAAAGCATGAACTCCGGAAATGTCGAAACTGCATCCAGAAACTACCATTGCATTGATCTTAACCTCCTAAACTCAATCAAAATTCCTATTTGATAAAGTTGACGTTCTTTGAAAATCTTGCAAGTTTCCAAAAATACTGGAATGAACCAAAAGGGAGCATTACATCATAAAAATGCATAGTCATAAAACAACAATTCATGGCCTCAAGGTTAAAGGAGAGAGAAGCCAGGGCAGAAGCATTCAAGGTGATGGTTTAAATGACATGCTTGATGACTGAACTAGTGCATAGTGCTTCAAAATCAAGATTCAATATTCAATATTCCCTGACTCAAAATAGCAGCAAAAAAGGAATTCTAACTTTCATTTATCTCATTGTGATATAAAGCTCCAAGGCTATAAAATGAATAAATACCCAACGATAGGCATAGAAGTGAATCTACAACTCTAGAAAAAAAATACAAGAATCGATAGCTAGAACTCTTACAAGAGCAGCTAGCTATAAATATCAAAATCAGTTTTCCCATTTGTATTCACTTTAAGTTCTTCCTCTCCCTTTCTTTCTCCCTCTCAACTGTGACAAAAAATGTGAACTAACACAAGTAATGGTGAATTTTGAATCAGTGGACCAAGTATTTACACTTAAAGGCACCATGATATTTGCCAAGAAAAGTGAGGGACCTCATGGACCCTTTATGCATTTTTTTTTCTTTTTGTTTTTATGTTTGACTAATTTGAGGCAAGGGATGTCTAAACATTCCCAATATCTACCATATTTTAGAACTATTTTGTGAACATATCCCAAAAACTTTAAAAAAATAGATAGTGCCTGGCCATTACTCTATCCTAGAGAAGTTTGTTCACAGGCTAATTCGATATGCTTTGCATATAACAAAGTAAACAAGATAGATAAATACCAATTACCATAAGAAATTCATTCCAGTAATTGCAAAAAGATATTACAATGTATTCCATTTGAATGCAATCATACAGATGTAATTAAGGAATTCTCATAATATGCTGTCCATTTGACAAGTATAATAAAGCTATACAAACTAGTTGACATATGCCGAGAACTTCCAACCATCGGCAACTACCAAGAGTAACTGTATATACCCAACAAAGAGAGACTAATCTTTGCGACTATAATATAATTAATTTATAGCTAATATTTGGATTTCTCTAAAACAAAGTTAAGTTTTTAGGAGAGGTATCCCCATTAAACACTAATAATTAATGTCTTTTCTATACAGCCTCAAAATTGTGCATATCAATCACACATTACCAAAGTTGCAAGACTCCCAGACATGCATATCGCTATAACTAGTACATATACGACAGGCATGGGATAGATAGAAGTCAAATACCATATTCGCTTGTACAAAAAAGAGTGCTTTTCAGTCGTACCATATACTTCAAGATTCAGATTTCTTTTAATTTGAAAATCTGATGCAAATATCACTAAAATTCTATGTTGCATGGGTACGCATACCCATACCCCTGCGACGCATACCGGGTACTGGTACACGTACCCAAGTACCCAGTACACGTACCCAAGTATCGGGTACTCAGTGGAGAGCATCATAGCTAAGGATCTTGATTAAGATTTCTGATTTTTGTTTCAGTTTTTTGTTTGCGTATCAGCTTTCTGTTTATCAGGCTTATTTCAGTATGTAATCACTAATCAGTTTGAAACTTTGACACAATGATTGTATGACATTTCAATTTGTGTACTCAATCTTCAAAGTTGATGTTCGACAGTAAACTTTATCACTGTTCTTGGTTTGAAGACTCAATGTCATTATATTTTCAGATTTTCAATATGTTAAAGATTTGTAGCTTCGGTCAGATTATTCTAACCGATGAAATCAAATACATAAGTGGCTATCGGCCTTGAGCATTTGATCTCTATCCTTTACAGTATGCTGATCTGATTATCTGCTTTGACTATGGTTATCATGATTAAATATACATGATCAATATTCAGTGACTTATTGGGCATGATCATGCATATATATATCTAACAATATAATAATATAATATTGATATTGTATTATTATATTCTTGAATATATATACATGATCAACTAAATAGACCTGATCATGTTATTTGTATCAACATTTAATCATAATATTTAATAATGTATATCGATATTGAAGATCGATATTAGCCATTATTATCTCAGTAGACATTGATAATGAAGATCGATATTAACATTGGTATCTCAGAAAACATATTGATAATGGCGAATCGATATTATTATCGCTGCAAACAATAAACAATTTGTTATTGCTAAACGAAGGAGTATTAAGTTGAAACGGCATCAATAAAACATTGTCAATATGTCTCATCTCTACGTGAGACTTGTAGTCTCACGTAGAGAGGGGGACATGTCTCCTTCATTTATATATATATATGAGAAGTGCTGCGATACAATGCAACGTACAAGATCAAAAAGTGCAGAGCAAAGACACGTATTCAGCCTTCTACATTAACACAGAAAATTAATATTATTTGTGGCAAATCAACATTGATATTATTTGGATTTCACTGAACTATGTTGAGTTCAATTAACATCATCTATACCTGCATAGAAAGAAAACATTTTTAAAGTATACATCAATATATATATATATATCTTCCAAATCTGATCTACTTTAACATGGTATCAGAGCAAAGCCTGCGAGGAAGATCTCAATAAATGTTGATGATTGGACGATCTCGATCGGTGTCTATCCGCACACTTTATAGCATTTCAATAAAGAATTCAGGATCTCTGCCACTAGTCTACTGCAGTCACGAACATTGCAAAGTAGTTGGCTGCAGAAATATATCTATAATCACATTGTTGCCGCAACTTTATATAAATAACATCGCAAATATTAAATTATGATAGCAGAATTTATTGGTAAATGTTATTGAGCTTTTAATCATTAGCAGATTAATATTTGAGGTGGAGATTTATATACTGGCTCAGATATTTCAATTATAGGTTGAAGCCATCATGGGCAATCAAAGGAAGCGCTGGGAATGCAAAGATTCGACAATTTTATAGTGCAAGAAGGTAGCAAATCGGTTGGTTGAATGAAGCCATTAAAACAAAATGACAACTTGTGTGTTAGCCTGTGCCCAGATACCATGAAAATTGAAATTGTTTGGTGAAGATTCAATCCTCATTAAGGGAAAGAAGAGGAAGGATGCAATCTGTATTAGAAAGCATTCATTGAGGTTAAAATGCGATGGGATGAGTTTAATGTTTGTGGTCAACATCATCACCTTGCGATGATAATCAGTTTAATATTAATCATAAACAAATACAAAAGTACAATAAAGGAGATGACAGCGACTATGCAAATCAATGGACAACGATAAATAGATGGAACTTGTTATTAAGCGCAAGCTGATGTTAGAGGTATCTCCGTGTCCATGATCGGGAGAATTGATTGCAGGATCTATATGTTGTAGGCCCTATATTGCAATTTGTAGAGGCCATATTCATTCCTTGTGTTTGTGACTCAATTGCTCAGCTTTGTGACATCCATATTACTTGTTTCGATTATCGCTAGCAGTCTGTGTATTGGTCGGGTGTGGCCTTGTCTTCAATGGTGTCCGGCCAAATACCTACAACAAAGAGGAAGCCGCTGAACAATTGTAAGTCATAGAGCTCTTGAGCATTGACAATTTTCAATTGTGGATTATCCATATTTGACCAGGCTCGTATTTTGTCAATCACTATGTGGTGATGTTCTTTAAGTGATCTGTTTCCTTGGCACAAGCAGTGTCAGTCAGAAACGTTTTGAGTTTGGCATTCTCTCTAATTGGATCTTGGTCGATGCTTATTGAAAGGGGTATGAGATGTGACTAGTCTTAGAATACCACATCTCTAGTCATTCCTCATTTCTCATTCCATTGGTCAAGATCGAGCTTACCAAGATTTATGATCCGATTCACATGATTTTGGCGTGAGGATGGAATCTATGTCTGCATATTGTGAAAAACTACGATCAGGAGACTGCAATCCTTGATCGCCTGAAAATTTGATCTTTGGGAAATTGTTTAACTCCAATGAGGATGCGAATCGATGGTAGTCACTGTGGTCTATTCCGGCCAATTATCTGCGAGTACGCTATCTTGGAGTATCGAATTGATGATGTTCGAACTGATAGCAGTTGTTGCGATGATGATGATCTGTGACTTTTGTAGTTAATATCGTATATGTTATTTATGGTGTTAATATCGAGTAGTCCCTGCAAACAGAAATTTTTTGTGTAATGTGTATTGTCGCCTTCTACAGATGATACCAAATTTAATTATGTTTGTTTCGCAATAGATATCAGCATGAATTTTGCAAGCGATCGCAGTGCTGAGGAAGTGTGCTGAGGAAGTGTGTCGTTGTCACTCTTAGTAACTAGTAGATGAACATATGATACTGTGCGGATATGTTCTCAGTTTGCTCAAATTGCAGGATGTAATTATACTAAGGATGTGGCGCTTAATGATGACACTCTTGATCTACAATTAGCAATGTCTATCACTTTAGTGTTAATTGTGTTCACACATCTCCTAGGAGCCGCTCCTTGGTGGTCAAAAGCATCGTATACTTTTGCTATATTTTTCTGGTGGAGCAGTGTATACATCTTCGAGTATATTTTCATTTGCAATCGAGAAGTTGGTCAGGATGACTAGGGAATTATATAAATAATAAAGAAGCGGATTTGTGAATCCACAAACTGAACACAAAACAAACACTCGATATAGGGATAATTGGCATATCGCAGACTCCAGATATAATGCTTGCTTGAGCAGATCAATACTGTTGTGAAATTGTCATCCATAAGATTACGTGAATTGGGGTCCATTACTAGCACAATGGGTTTGGCTTCGTCAGCCCCTTAATTGTCGTGAGTGGAAATAATCTACTTGGTCGCCGAAGTCTATATATTATACGGTTCCAAACTTTGGCTAATTTGAAGCATATTGTGTATAGTCATTTCCTAGAAACAGAGCATATGGGAATCATGTTGTAATAGAGGCAATAAATGATGCGGTCTGCTCAGCAGTCTGTCATGAGTTTGTCATGAATTGCCCAGGAGTATCATACATATATAGAGATAAGTATTTCATACCCTTGAATAATGTTCATGAATTTTCTGAGTCATTAATTCATGCTATAATAATCAGATAGTAAATCTTGTATGCTTCTATCATTGGTATTTCCCTTTGGGATAGTTTAGTTTTATGAACTATTTGTAATCTCTCTTTGTAATGCCTTCAGGACGGATCAAGAAGCATAAGAAATTGCATTTAAGGGAAAGAAAACATGATACTTGCAGTTATGGAACTGAATTGAAGATGGACATCAGATTCAAAGGGAGTCTAACAATCTATTAGAGGCAACCTTGGACGAGAAGGTCAGAAGGTTGATATCACATTCAGAAGAAGTCTGACATTTCATCTAAGGCAACCTTGGACAAGAAGGTCAAGAGATTGATGCATGTACTTGGAGCTTCAGATGGAAGCCACATCATCATGAAGGTTTGGTGTTGCCAAGCCTGGGGATAAATCCACAGTTTATGACATTCACTCATGTTACTATGGAATCAGACAAGTACATTTGTGTACGAGAAACTACTCCTACGAATAATGTTGCGATCAAAATCTTAACACGGTGTAAATGATCATGTACCAGATGATGAGAGTCTCTTGAAGCAAGACATTTTCATGATTAAGACCATGTATGCTTCCGTAACAGAGGGAGCTACTAGAGGATCTGCCAAATTAATCTTTGAGGATTTTGATCATAGTGATTCAGAGGGAGTAAATCATGGAGAGATGGTTTCTTTAGTATTTAGACAAGGTACATTATCACAAAAGAACGGGCGGCCGATAATCTCACCAAGCCTCCTGCCAAAGTAAAGTTTGTGCATTTTGAGACTAGCATGGAGTTGTGGAGAATGAAACCCTTGCTAAGAGGGAGTCTTAGCATCAGTAATTTCTTGAAATGTACTTAATTGGATTCTTCTCTATGAGAGAGAAGTTTAAAGTGAAAGCCTTGTTCCACCCTCTGGAAGTAGCCATGGTGGATCCACCCCCTGATATGGTTCATGGTGGATGTCATGTTTGTGACTCCATGACTTTATTGGCTTATGGGCCCCCTATGAACATCGTTCAAAGGTGATGACTTTTCGATGATGAACACTTGTAATTGGTTGATATTGTTAGGTGACCACTTTACAATGATCAACTTCACTATCATGATGGATATCATGAGATGTGATATCTGTGCACATGTCATGATAGTTAATATCTCTTAGGACATTATAGTAGATATCATGAGACTTGATATCATTAGATAAACCATAATGCTTTTTCAAGAGATAATCATGGTGGATATTATGTGACGTAATATCCGTGGATATGCCATGAACAAATATCCTAATGGTAAGCATCATGTGACTTGATGCCTGTGCCATACCATAGTGGATATGTGAGTATGGTGAATATCATGTGACTTGATATTCGTGGACATGTCATTACTCCTGATATCACCATGAGGTGATATTTTTATGGTGGATATCATGAGACTTGATATTCGTGGATATGCCATAACTCCTGATATCGCAATGAGGTGATATCTCTCTCACACAATAGTATATATTATGTAACTTGATATTCATGGATCTATTGTGTTTGCATCAAGATAGTGATCATCCTCCCTAGCTAAGAGGGAGTGTTAATGATTTGTAGCTTCGGTCGGATTATTCTAACCGATGAAAACAAATACATAAGTGGCTATCGGCCTTGAGCATTTGATCTCTATCCTCTAGAGTATGCTGATCTGATTATCTTCTTTGACTATGATTATCATGATTAAATATACATGATCAATATTCAGTGACTTATTGAGCATTGATCATATATATATATATATATATATATAATGTTGATATTATATTATTATATTCTTGAATATATATACATGATCATGTTATTTGTATCAATATTTAATCATAATATTTTATAATGTATATCGATATTGAATATCGATATAATCCATTTTTATCTCAGCAGACATATGGATAATGAAAATAGATATTAACATTGATATCTCAGCAAACATATCGATAATGTGAATCGATATTATTATCGCTGCAAACAATAAACAATTTGTTATTGCTAAACGAAGGAGTATTAAGTTGACATGGCATCAAAAAAACATTGTTAATATGATTTCAACCTTGCTAGAATTGACCAAAACAATCTACAAACATGATAAAAGACTTCATTTAGTTTATTGACATAAACCTGCAAACAAAATGAGGAAAGCATCATTTAATTTAGTTAAATATGAGGAAAGCATCATTTAATTAAATTAAAAGAAAATTTAATTTTGCTCCCGGATGCAGGAAAATTAAATGTACATTTTTACAGGCCTTTAACTTTTTCTAGGCATTTTAATTTATTCTCATGCATGATCATCAACTAGTCCAGAAGTACGCATAGACTTTAATTGTTTACATTTATTATTTATATTATATTTTGTTGATTTGAGTTTATTGCAAATTAGAAACATTCTATTGTTTATAATTTTGTTTGTATATATAACATTTATATTATTTTATGTAAATTTTAGAGGCTTAATAAAACATTAAAATTTTATTCATTCAATATAAATATAAATTTAATTTATTAAGAATCTAAGCAAATATCTGAGAGCTCAAACTATAACAATAAAGTGTAATTTTCCACTTCATAACTCTTTAAATTAAATTGAAAATATTTCACCAAGTGCAGTATTCAAGATATGAAATGATCAGAATTAAAAGCTTACTAGAGAAAATGTAAATCTGTATCGTCCTGCTTTTGTAAACATCTCCAATAAACGGGATCCTTCCATCGAGAAGCAATACAATCCATGGACTCCTTTCCGAGAGGAAGTCCTTGTTTGCATGGTATACTTTACATCATTTCCTGCAGAATTTTCTGGAGCACAACCATTTTCTCTGACGTCTTTAATATCCATCCTCATTTCCATGCTATCCTTGACAATATATTTTTGATCTGTATCATCTATGATTTTTTCTTTACCATCTTTAGTAAAAGAAAATGGCCTTATAACAGCAATAATTTCCTTTGGTAAGTCAAATCCTGCTTTAACTGTTACTTCCTTAGGAAATCCTTTTGGTAAGTCAAATCCCTGAAACAGAAAACAGGCATAACCTAAAACTAGAAACATTTGAAATATCCTAAAGACATTTATAATGTGGATAACATCTAAACAAATATATATTTCTGTTCTATTCCATAACCTCTTCGAACAATATAAATGTTGAAAGGACCTACTTATCAGAGAAATACCCAGTTCAATTTACACAAACAATCACTCATATCCTATAACAAACAGCTATGGCTTTGGCTACTACAAGAAAAAACAGAGTAAGGCTTTATAAAGATCAGTCACGTCGTACCAAATCACTGTTTTGCTATTGTACATGAGTACAATATCCCTCACCTTATCAACATCAAATTTTTGTACTTGTTCTTTGTTTAATATGTCAATAATTGCTGGAGACTTGAGCCTCTTTTTATCATACTGTTTTGTCCATATTTCCTCATCCACAGCCAGACACTGAAGCCAATCAAAAGAAGACCAATATAGTTAACATGCAAACTATGGGACAAACATTTTCTCACCTAATATAGACCATGTATATCATTTTACAGACAAATTAGTATATTACTGAGCGTTATACAGAATTCTGGCTAATGTACAACCAGGAAAACAACCTTGTAGGCTTTTACCTTTCCTGACGATATCAATTCCAAGGGAAAAGATTTGGAAGTCCCAAGTACAAAGCTTGCAATTCCTTCGCTGAGTACTAATTTGCTGCCCATGTCTTCAGGGCATTCCATTGGCCTGCATGTTGTATATATCACATTTACGAAGACGGTGCTTAAATCACAGTGCTACTGTGTGACAGTTAGGTGAATAGTTTTAAGGAACAGGAGAAGAACCTGCAGATCATTCTAGCTTCACCTGCAAAGCAAAAATGTTTTTAATGTTACAACCTCAACCTAATGAAAATAAATCTCACTAAAATATCGGTATCAAATCAAACCTCAATAACATTGGCAATTCGGTACACAGATACATCATACTATAAACTTTTACAAGATATAGAAACAACAAATGTATTTAATATTTATTATAACTAATCATACCTGGATCACCTTCTAAACCCCCACAGAGGATATACTCCAAAGTTGCATAAAGGTCCTTCCCAGCAGGAGCACCTTTAATAATCTTTACTCTTTGACAAGCCTTCCATAATTGTCCTTTCCTTCGTATCTGAGTAAGCACTCGCATCACTAAAAGATCAAAATAATTCAAGTCAGTTAATGCCCTACTCAGAAGCTTGCAAAAAATAGTTAGCTTGGAAAAATAAATTGAACCGTGTTCCCCGAAACCCATCCAGAGATGCTCTTCACTTTCTGTCACACCACAATGTCGTATTGATGAAAATTTACAATATCTAAGTTCCATCAAATCGTAACAGTCCCCATAAGGTTTGGTGATCAATTCTCGTCACAAAAAATATTTTAAATCCTGGTACACTAAGTTTAAATCTATTATTAGAAAATTACAAAAACAAAGACCTATTATATCATTCCTTTTTAGCAATACTTGTCTACATTTCTTTTCTTTATTTCAAGCCTTAAACTCTTCATATCTAATGCCTGGTGATAGCGTTTGAAAAAAACCTTGGTTATTCAATCACTTTTTTCCACATTGATTGTCTACATTATACTTTGTAACTGCAATGCAATAAAAATTTGGGATTAAGTGAAGTCTGAGAAAAAATGAAAAAGTGAAATATGTTTGTAATGTCCACATTTAATAAAAAGTAAAATATTGCTTTTTATTAAAAAGTAAAAATACGACTCTCTATTAAACAGTAAAATATAATAAAAGTGACTTTATTAGAAATAAAATGAGGAAAAAATTTAAAAAAATTAAAAATTTCAAAATATTTTCCCTCACATGGAACAGGCAGCTTATGGAAGTAAAAATTATTTTAATATAGTAAATTTTTCCTTTTTCTCTAGAAACTTCCACAAGGTCTTTATAAGTACTTCTATCTTAATTTTGGAGGCATCATTGAGTTTATTTCTTCTTGTGAAAATTTTCTTGTTGGCTGCAACTTGGGCATACAGCAACATCAGATCTGAATACTCAGAGATGTTAGACAAGAACAATATGAGCCACCTCTTCGAAGAAAAGCAGCTGGACAAGACCGCAACCTTGATCATCAAAATCCATCAAAGAAGAGAAGAACTAGTCAAAGGGCTACAGTTAGATTAGGCTGGCTGTCGACTGGCGGGTCCCATAGGCTGCTTTGGCCTCGTGGACATTATTAAAATCATTCATTGGCTTCAGTTTCACTCCAAGGACGACAACCCTTGTGAGTTCGGTTAGCTGGACAGAAACCTAGCTCATCCATTGGAGATTCCATGACAGGGATCTATTTGTGTTTCGTTGTTGACCGATCAGTGAAAAGAGCAGAAATCCTAAATCAGAATTGAAGATGTTAGGGCTTCTTCATTTGGCGAGTTGGGCTATTATTTGCCTAGGGTTTCACCCTAGATTTCAAGCACCATATTGCAGAAGGAGGCCACTTGCCCTATAGGACAAATTGGGTAATTTTGTGGAGCCGAGGATTTGATTTCATTTTGAGATTTGGGGCAGACCAGTCCACCATCCTTGGAGCAGCAATTTTGATGTTGTCTATCATCATTTAATTAAGATTTTGCCCTACTATTGGAGCATGATTATCTGAAGGAGATTTGTGAGTTGTTGGAAGACGTTTTCACCATTTGTAGCAGCAAACCCTAGCCGGTTTTATAGCAAACCCGAGTACCTCAATTTAGAGCTGCATTTTAGGGTTTGTAATTAATTAAGCTAAGGTTTGAAACCCTCATTTTGGCGTTATAATTTGGCTATAATTTCAAGGACAACTTTGCATGTTTCGCATGTAAAAAACCTATACTTTATTTTTGATTGTGCACAGCAGACCTCTGGGCAAGTTGGGCATTAAAGTGTGCATAACTATCTCTAGTTTATCTCAAAGAATGTAAGGGAAGTTGTTGTATTTCAGTACTGAAAATTTCTGGGCAGATATTAAGGTGGTTGTTGTATGTTTCTAAACTCAAAAAATAATCTGAAAATGATTTCTTTAGTCGGTAAATTCAGATCTAACTCTGACATAATATCTGATGTAATTGAGGTTTTTACATGCAAATAAAATTTCAAATTTTTTGTGCTCTAGTTAGTAGAATTTGTATCAAAGTCGCAAGACTTGGTAGCCAGTTGGGGTTGATTTGCTTGTGCAAAAGGTAGACATAATCTGGAAAAACTGACAAAACAAATGGCTGGAAATGATCAGCCAACATCAAGTGACGAAAAAGCCAAACAAATGTTTTCAGAAATTCTAAGACTCTTAAGTGATAACAATCTTTATTTGAGTCGGTTGATTCATAACACAATAGATGGAAAGACTATAGTGCAAACCACATAGAGAGGAATGTAGCAAAGCTGCAAAGAACAATGCACATTCTACCAGAAGACCTACAGGTTCATCACAATCCAGACCTTTCATGCCTACTTTTATTCCAGAGGATGAGCCTGTTGGCTAAATATTTTGCAAGCCACTAAGACTACAATTTGCAAAATGTGTATTTTAGGCAACAGTGTGTGAGATTACTCTCTCCTCTCAGCAATAGGGGAGGCTCCCTTCTTACCGCAGGTGGCTTCAAGTAGAACTAAACTGTAACACATACAGTTCCCCTTTCAACAGTAATACTGATGGCTCAGAGATTGACTTAAGAACAATCAACTGAGACAGCAGTGAATTTATCTAAAGATGAAATGATACAAGAGCTCAAAGTCTCTTGTCCTCACTTCAAATAAGTACTCTATCTATCTAATTCCCAATACTGAAGCCCAAAGTCTTCAGTCCTTGGAATATTGCAGCCACTACTTTCTATAGTAACCCTTATCCCCTGAAACTCAAAGTTTTCAGACGACTCGAATTAAAACGCTCAACTAATATATGCAAGATAACTATTAATTTGAGAAAAAATTAACCAATGCAACATAAAAACACACTCGCTAATTTTCAAAACCAACCACACAAAGTTTGCCAATTCATGTTCCTTTATTCAAATGCTCAACTTTGCACAATGTAACTCAAAGTTTTCAGAATACAAGAGAATTGCCTATAGTTTTCTTGCACACAACAAAAGATCCTTATTTACAATGAGCTCCCTCCTTTATATAGGAAAAGAGGAAAGAGGAAAGTGGAGAAGAAAGGGGAAACCCTTAACCACTTTGATTTATTCAAACCTTATCTCTAACTAACTAACTAACTTTGAACTATTCAAAGCTTATCAACAACTAACTAACTTTGACTTATTCAATGCTACAGGACCTAATGTCCTTTTAGCATGATTACATGAGACTATTTTACATATTTTTGTGTAATATGTCAAAGATTCTACACTTTTACAAAATGTATAATGAAAGCATCTAAGTGTCTGACAAGACACGACATCTATTTGCATCATCCTCTATCGGTCTATATGCTGCTACAGGATGCCCAATGATTGATGTGTTATGTTTTGGTGAAAGCATCTCGAACCAGAACATGAGTCTGCATATCGCTCTGCATCATAATGGTGATCACTGAGAGGCATCTTTGTGTCTTTGTGTTTCAGTTTTGAAAGCATTCTATGCCTGGAATCATTTCAAACTTTCCACCTCCCTGTCTGGCTCCATCGTGTGGTTGCTCTTGCTTCATCTGCTCCTGCAACCGTGGAATTTGTAATCCAGTCTTTGAAACTTAGTCACATTTTGGGAACAACACCATATGCCAAATTGTGAAGAACCAAGTTCGAGGAAGATTACTTTTTCATTTGCAAGAGTATGGGAAGTACTTTCCGTCTTGCATTATTTGAGGAGAAGAACATGCATCTCATGAAAGGTCACAAAAAGGTGGGCTTCTTTGACTGTTTTGCATATCAAAAAGCTGGACTTCTTTGATATGTAAGTATGAACATTATGAAAGAGGTGGGTTTTTCAATCCATAATGCATATTGGGAAGAACTTAGTATTTTGGAGGCATTGTCTGTATACGGACAGCAAGCTCGGAATTTGATAAAATGAATACATGGATGCATTCATGCACGAGCAAATTTTCAATATGCAAGGTGAGGTTTTTAGAATCATTTGTATGTCACAAAAGGCCATGAAAAAGCATGAAGGTGGGCTTTTTGTAACCCTTTACACATTTTGGACAGCAAGTCTAAACATGGAACGGTATTTTTCATGGATGTATATGCCATATGCATGGTGGACTTTTTGGAATAATTTGCAGCTTATGAACGGACACGCCATGTGCATGGTGAGCTTTTTAAAAACAAATGCATATGAAGATGAAAGTGAAAGTGAAAAGTGGGCTTTTGGCTACTTAGCATATTGGAAGTCTCACACTTGTCTTTTCATCATTGAGAATATGAAAAGGTGGGCTTTTTGTTGCATCTTACATATGGGGCAGCACTTAGCACCTTTTCATTCTTCTTTTTTTTGAAATATCTCACATTAAGAACGAGGTTTTTAGTCCCAACTAAAGGTGGATAGAAAGTAAGCATTAGCATGGTAATGAGATGCATAAGCATATAGATACAAATGAGAGACTTTTCTCTTGTAAGTGGGGTTTTTATGTCTCATTACACGTCATTTCGAAAGTACTTGCTGCCTGCATATGTGTTTTATAGTCCATTTGCAGCCTTTAGGAAAACAACATAAAGTGTGTAGAAAAGACTTGATGATGGGCTTTTTACATGCATTACATATAGGCGAAAAACCTTGCTGTTTTTTTGAGGAAGAACTTATAGCTTTTCACATATATAGGGAAAGTACTTGTACATATAATCAGGTCTTAGAAACCCAATTTCAAGTAATTTTCAATGCATCCAAGACTGCATCAAAATTTGGGAAGATCAACCGCAACTTTTGGGGAAGAACTCTCATGTCATCTTCAACTTGCAATACAAAATTGCAGCACTTGAGGGGAAGAATTATACGCGTTGCAGCTCGCAAGTGAGGGGAAGTTTTCTCTGCATGTCTGAGGTGGTGAGCTTGAAAAGTAGAAACACCAACACAGATATTTGAAGGCTTCGTGATCTTTAAACTTCGAAGAGCAACCTGCATCTCATCACATTCTAACAATGAATAAACATCCTCTAAAGAAAATGTCCCAAGGTAGTGAGGTTTTGGATAAAAGTATCCAAAACTTGAAGATAATTTTTATGACTGTAGTTTCTATGATTGTTGATCAAAGACATGACTATGATTCATGAATGCATCCACACCTTTATCATCCTTAAAATATTCATTTGTAAATGCTTCAACAATCCATTTTTTTTTTTAAAGATTTCCATGTTTACCAAATGCTCAAAAAATGAACATACTATTATAGTTTTCTATTGTGCACAACTTGGCATATATCCTTTGCAGTTGTCTTCTCAATAAAAGACTCTACAATTACCTCTCCTTTGTAACCTCTGAGACTCATCCATTGACAACTTTGATATGTGACTTTATAATTTTTACTTTGATATGTGACTTTATAATTTTTACTTTGACATCCGATTTGCATCCAAATCATTACTAGAATGTGGTCCTTATCACTGTCAATCTGCCATGCTGTGCATCAGACATCTTACTACTATCTTTTTTTCTTTCATTCACAACTCACTAATATTGGAAAGACTCTTATCAACTTGACCAATGAGCCTTTGGTATTTATTGAATTGCATTCTAACTCAGCCTTTATGCATTTCTGGAATGATACAACCTTGTGTCGATGCATCACATTTGGGTGTCTACGAAACATAAAACTTGAACTACCCCTGCCTTTGAAATTTTTTGGCAATCTTCCAAAATACCATAACACTGATCACTGCTTGTATCGATGATTGAAAAATATGTGTTCACAAGACAATTTGCAAAGAGAAGTTTGCGTGAATGATTTGAAAGCCTGAAAAGCTCAATAGAAAAAACGAATCCAAGAGACTCAGTCAAAAAACAAAACCAAAATGTAACATAGCTGCCTCCAAATGTAAAGGTGCTCATACATGTGCCCTAAATTTAGCATAAATGTGTCTCACAACGCTCAGGAGAAGGGAAATACAGTCCATCTTTGCATCAAACTCCCCAGAATAGACGCGTCTGAACAAATGGCGGCCTTAAGGAAACAAAATTGCAAATATGATGCAAAAAATCACGGGTTGAAGACGCCATAATAGAGATCAGTTTTTTTAAAATCCATGAAACAAGTCGTCTCTGTATTTCAAGCTCGTAATTCTTAGTGCGAAGCCCATGAATTACCACGAAAGATGAGTTTCAAGCCTCATTTCACCTAACGCATATGTTATTCCAGGTTTTTAAATCTTACTTTACACATTATAAAAAATGCGGTATAAGATAAAAGGTCAATAAAATGCATTCATCAGGAATTTTTTTTGGGGATATGTTTTGCTTTATTTGCATATCTTATAATATATAATAGCGCCTCCAAAAGGTCCAACCAAGGGTAAGTCGGGTTTTAGAAACTTTTATATTACATTTATAAAATGCTAAAATGCAATAATGAAGGTTAAGTTTAAAAACATTTTGAAACTTTATAAGATGGCAATATATATCAAAATATTTTGGGTTTAAAATGATATATATTGTACATTAAAAATAAAAGCCTTTGTTAAAAACAAAAAAAAAAATAACAATAATAAAAATAAGGCGGCTTTTATATATCAAAATATTTACAAGAACCTAGAGTATTTAAACCATATCATTTGATCGAAATGCCAATTAAAACTTTCCGTATGATTGTCTCAATTTTGAGAATATGAAATTGACGACAACAGGGCCTACACAAGACAAACCCATTGAAGATAATGAGGACGCTAAGATTTTGGCTAAGTATCAAGCTTTGTCAGTAGATTTCCATGCAGCAATAACTTTCAAAGTCTACTTGGAGGTCACTAAACACACAAAGCCACAAAAGAAACAATGGAATCAAGGTAAGTTGAATATGAGTTGCAGAAAAGGTTGGGACATCTATCCTTACCTAGCATTGATGGATCATCCAAGGGTACAACTAGAGCTTGACTTAAAAATTGGATACTTACCTTGATCTAAATCAGATGGAGACTTTGCTACTATTCACCTTGAAGGAGTTGCACATAAGTAATGCAAGGTCATGGTTCAATTGTTCCATATGATCAGTTTTGCACTACATTGATAGGTTGTTTGACTGTAAGGATTCAGAGGCACACTCAAGAGAGTTAGCTCAGTTGAAATAGGTGGAGACACTTGATGCATACATTTTAGAATTTCAACAGTTGTTAGTAATGGTTTTTGATGTGACTCAGAAGAGGTCGATTGCTTGGTTCATAGAGGGTTTTGTAGAACCTCTTAGGGGTTATGTCAAAGCTTTTGATTCTCCTCTTTCCAATGCCATTTAAATTGGCCCTTGAAAACTTACAACAATCGCTTGGCCAAACAAAAGAAAAGCTCCTCCAAGGGCCACAACACCCACAAAAAAGGAAAAAAAAACCATGCTCTACTGAAAAATATGAACCAGATAATCACAAAAGCAAAGTCGGCAAAACACCAAAAACTGAAAGAGAGAAGCCTCCAACAAATAAACTGAGCATCAAAAAGCCAAGAAGACCCTACTCCACAACAAGATCCACGCCAGACAGGGCCAACCGACACTCGAGCAGCCATCTCGAAAAGAGTCAAAGAGGGCTTCAAAGTAGCACCCTTCCTCCAGTCATCAAGCCCAGAAAATCCCGAAGCACGGCCACGAAATAGCTCCACACACTCCCAAATGAGCAGCCAGAACCACACAAAGAAGAGGCTCCTCCAGAAAATAGCCAAATCATGCCTGACCTGCTCAATCCACGCAAAGGAGAACCCAATCCTCTACAACAACACTGCAAAAAGGGGATAAGAGAGATACTTCCCACCCTCGAAGACGCAGACATTTGTAACAAACTTAACAATGGCATTCCTAAATGTGCCCAAGGCCCCAAATGTGGGAAGCAGATCGTCACGAAAAGAGCCAAGAAACATCCCAACCAACAGCTCCAAGACACAAACAACAAACCGGGAACCAAAGCCACAAGTCTGACAGGGACCACCATCAGCAGGGCCATCGTCTTTACCGAATCACAAGCACTAACAGGGGCAGGCAAGAAAAAATGCTCCAAGGAAGACAACTCCCTCTCACTCGCAGCCACAAAACCCCCGAAGACAATAGCATCCAACCCACTCTAGCCTGGAAAGACAGAAAAGAGTCGATCGTCATCATCTTCTTCGTCAAAATCTCCCTCATAGGAGTTTGCAACAACTCTTCGGCCGCCAAAAACCCTAGACGAGCTGTGCACCTTCCCATTCAAACTCCAACTCTGCTTCTAGAATAAATTTTTGTTTCATATGCCTATCACCACCATGGTTGTTATTGTTGTTGCTATTGTTGATTGCATGGTTTTGAGCAATCAAGTCCTCAGCTGAGCCATACACTGATTTGTTATACATTGTTCTGCAATAACCTCATTTAGAAGATTCATTGCAGCATCTCCTCCATCTATGTCACCCATGTTCACTTCTCTCTGTTCACCACCACATGCAATAGAATTTGAATTACTCGTTCCACAGCTAGAAGATGAGTCATAGTGAAATCCTAGTATACTAGGTGGATTTTCTCCTTCAAGAATCTGTGGGGGCTGCTGCTCAGCTCACCTTTGTTCTCTGTGATGGTATCTCTTCCTGCTTTCACTCATGAGACACACAGGCTGGTAGAAAAACCAGCTCTTATACAACTATATAGACCCCATCTAATTTCCCTCTAAATTTTCTGTTTTTCCTTTGAATATTTATGTCACACAGTTTGCTTGTAGTGGGTTTGGCAATTATTTGATATTCAGTTTCACATTTGCAACTCTAGCTCAGAATTACAGTTTCAGATATACAACTTATAAAACAAAAATTTCAGGATAATATTCTTACAAATAATAACAAAAATATAGAGGTCCCAAACTGAATGCATATATCAAATGGACAACATCACATTCAGACCAAACCTAGAGCAATAGTATGTATCAATACTTCAGCTCAATCTTCCACGCCCAACAAATATACCCCATGCTAAGTTGCTTCTGGTCACGCTATAAGTGAAAGGTCATGGAAGGAAACTCGTGCCAAGAAGATTAGGAAAGTTTCACCAGGAAAGGTATACTCCATGTCACGAAGAATCACAAGCACAGAAGAACTCCCAACAATTTCAGAGATGAGTTCAACCAAAGCCAGACACAAAGGATACCAACCCAAATACACTCTACTCCCCGCTCATCAGTGCGGCACCATGAAAATTGTTTTCATAAGCATCTGCCACTAAACCAGAGATGACAGATTAATCTCCTAGATGGTGAAGACTAATTTAAAGAAAATTATAGGTTAAGAAAATCCAAAATTAATAAAAGAATAAAATACTACACATTTAAAAACATTGTCCTCAAGTTCACTTTTCAAATGCATTCCTAAGAGGATACAACAAATATAGATGCTTGGAAATATACTGATAACATTATGATGCTAAATGTGCAAGTATTTGTGTATTGATATTCCATGATTTCTGTTTACCTTGCACAAGCACCAAAGCATTATGAAATGCATTTATAAATAATCCATACGAAGTGATAAACTCACACTATAGGAAACAAGAAAAGAAAGGCAACACTAAAAAACACAAAATGTGAAAATTGGATAAGAGGCTTAAGAACATGGTTGAAATCAGTTATATTGTAATTTTACACCAGTCTCCTCAATCAATTCCCTTCCAAAATCCAAGAAAGCCAATCAGCTTGCTTTCTCTATCCTTATTGACCAACTACCATGTAATGTTGTCAATTATTAATGAGGTAAGAATGTATATAAAGTGAAAACTAATAGTTGTGAAAAACAGGTAAGGACATTCAGCAAAAGGTTTGAATCATCTGCTAGTCTCATCTATCAATTAATTCAATTCACTTCCAAACTCTTGAGAAGAGAAAAGAAAGTTCAATTTTTCACAATCCTTAAAGACAAACACCCATGTAGTGGTGTTTACCAACTATGAGGGAAGACAAATTATCACAAACCCTAAGCAGCAGACTTTCTAGCTGGATACCCTCCAGACTCACAGTCACGATACAGAATGGAAACTTCTTTTTCTTCCTCTAAAATAAGTTTGACAAAAATCAGCTTATAAGAGACATCCCAAAAATAACAAAGATCAGTTCGAAAGATTCCATAGATGTCATTTTATCTATGTTTACTGATCATAGATCGTATTTGTGTGAATCATCTGTGAAAGAAAAATGAATAAACTCCATCATGCTTGACATGAAATATAAAACTTATAAATATTATTGAAAGATTTGAGGAGCAAAGTTTACATCAACAGATTCCATAATCAGATTACATAACAGGGACTGCCGTTTTATCTTTAAGACCGATTTGATAAGAATCTGCTTAAAAAGGATAGAACCCAACAATTATAAATGTCAACCCAAGAAGCTAGATTGCACCCTAAACAATGTCCTTTGAACCTTCTATTTCAATTTTTCAACTATGTACGTCTTTTTGCTAAAAAGAAAGCACTAATGCAAGGAAAGGCTTGTGATATCAATGCACACAACAAAATAGGTGACCAACAATCAGCACCTTAATTCACATTACCATTATGTGAAATCCCAAGATCACTCCCATTACTAGGATTTAAAATCAACACTGCCTGCTCGTCACAACACTCCACCTCTTCATCAAAACTCTCATGCATTGCCTTTAGCCAATCTTGATATTCCTTATCCAGTTGATTTAGTGACAGTGGCTTACCATCTCTCTCTATATCCACATGTACTGCTGAAAAAAGACCACATCAAATGTTGTAAACTTTAGACTAAAGTACAATAAATAAGATTAAAGCAATTCAAAGAAAGTAATTTTCTAAACTAGCTACACACTTGGACAGCTAGCATCAGGTTTCCGCCCGAGACTTTTTATTGCAAGAGTGAATTGATGCTTGGGAGCAAGATCAGTCTGCAAGATGACCAAACAACAACACTTCAGAAATTGTAAGATTATCTCTAGAAAGAATTATTTTTCCAATCATTGAAATTTACAGATTTAAATAATAGTTGAATTGAAAGGCATGTTTCAAAAGTCTAATGGCTTCTTTAAAGAGCCTGCAATCCAGATCCACTGGGCTAAGCCTTGAATAAGTAAACTAGTCCATTCTAAATCAATACAAACATTCTTTCAGAGTTTGAATCCCTCGATTCCCCATTGCTACACCTTAAATAAAAGTGTCAAGCGCCACTAACACACATTAAATCTCAGAAAGAAACTTAATTAAAATCAAGACATTCATGTGGTAGAGTACATATGGGATTCAGAGAGATCTGACAACTTCGTATTCTCCTAAAAAAAAAGATGTTAAGAGTATGTGTCATGTCTCCAATTTATTAAAGTGACAATTAATTAAATTATTCTTTATTAAGTTGTCAAAAATAAATAAAATATTTAAATGATGACTTAATATTAATTACATTAATTAAATTAAATGTGCCAAATTTGGGACTTGAATCGATAAACAACTTTATAAGTTTTAATTAAAGATTGAAACTTATTATTAATCAACTACTAATTATCATGCCACGTAAGTAAGAGATGATTGAAGCTGCAGTTCTGATTATGAAGGCAACATCACCAGTAATCAACTCAATCATATCAACCAAGGTAAGGCGACCAGTGCAATAGATCAAGTCCGTGAATGTCACAAAGACGATATCACCCAGCATCGACATCGTTCGACCTTGGAAGTCAAATATCTCAATTGAAAGTCATAAACCGATTTGAAAGACAGCATCAACTATCGTTCGACCAAGGAAGTCAAATATCTCAATTGAAATCATAAACCGATTTGAAAGACAGATGGTTTGTAACGGACTCTGAGGATTCTCGGAACCAAGGAAGAATGAATCAATGATTATGTAGACTAGTTTGAGATCAATAAGACTATCGAAGGAATAACAATTCTCACTGTGAGTACAATGCAAAGGAAGTTGACAGTACATTCAGGCGCGACAACAAACAACAGAAGCCATGCACAACTAAACAAATATCAAGGATGTTGTTGACACTAAACATAAAAAAAGACAATGGTCTTGTAGAGGCGGTGAGCTATATGGAAGGGCATCGATCAAATCTTCATTGATGGTGACTTAAGATATTTTCCCGATATTTTTTTTTTGCCCCCAGCGATAAGTTGCCGATAACGATATTTTGAACTATGATTTCACCAATGCGCCTAAATTTCCAGGGGCTGAAGTAATTAGTAGAATAATTTGCATTCTAAATAGATTAGTTACAAGGGAATCAAATCTGGCAACAACCTTGCAAATATGGAAGACAAAGGAACCCAATGTCTCCCACCTAAGAATGTTTCAAAGCCCTGCTTCTATATTCATTCCCAAAATCAAAATGAAGGAATTTTATTCATCTTCCTTTAAATGTATAGGAAAAACAAAAGTCCCAAGGCTAAATGATCTTTCAAAAGGAATATTGTAACGCATACCCTGATTTTTTTTTAGAAAAACTCGCAAGTCTTGAATGCCAGTGTGAGTGGTTTTATTGATTGATTTATTTCAGATTTCATGCACCATAAAGGAGAACTCCAACAATTTAACAACATTCAACATGAAATATGATGGAATAGCACTGTATCACAATGATATCATTTGACATTGGAAATATGTTTCCTTGCTGAAAGTCAATCATTCATTGATACTTTGATGATATAATACAACAATCAGCAATATTAAATGAGTACACATATAAAACAAGTTATTACAATCACTCAGACCTGATGCAGCACTTTTGGAAAGTAGAGAGTCATCAGCTCCGCTAAATAACTTTTGCAATGTCTCAAGGGCAGCAATTAGGTCATTAAGCCTCCAAACCCAACACTCCTAGAATGCTGGGACCAATTACCCTTCACTCTAAATGTCTGAAATCACCATCCACAAGTCTATAATAGGCATTTTTTACCATGTTTGATGCATAGACATTTTGTTATTTGTAAAATGCTGGTTTGTTTAAGTTTTCGCAAGTTGTATGATAGAATGTGATACACACACATGCACATATATATGCACATACACACATCCATATCTATATATGCATATATCTGTGTGTGTATGCACATATATGTATATATATTCATCATAACAGCTATCCACAACGCTTAAATTAATTAATAACTTCATTTGCTGCAATGTAACGCATGATTTATACAACCTGCTAATATTACTATGATTTCTTATATTACTCATGCAAAACGTTCAACTCAGAAATTCACAATCATATTATGACAAACAAATATTTCAATATTTATAAACAACACTACATATCTGGAGTGATCAAAAATCCCAAAAATATATATTATTTGCTTTCCTTATGCACATTCTTCTCATGGTACAACACCCATAGGCCTGTACGGCAGCTAAATAGAAGGTTCATTCCTTTGTGGGAGGCGACAACTAAAATCTATAACTTCTAAGACAGAAAATTTCTCTTTTACCCCACATTGAGGAAGATTGAATTTAGTTTAAATTCTGCTTAATGCAATGTCACCCTCTTTTGTCTCCACTATGAAGCATGCCTTCTAAATGAGTTAGATCCACTCCAATGAGCATTGACTCTCACTAAAAGGCTATGTTGGGCTTTATAAGACCAAAACACAGTGGGAGAAATAAACAACACCTAGGAAACTACTCCTATGGACCCTTCATAATGTACATCTCTTTGGATGTTGTGCGGCGACCACAAAGGTGTCAATTTCTTTTATTGGGAACTTCTAAGTCCTTTCACTCACTCAGCAGCTGCTTAAGTATTTTCTACAAAGCCGTAAACACTCAAATGCAAATTTCCATCCTCTTTTTGATAAGCAATGGTGGTATGACCAAGCTCGTTGAAGCATTCATAATAAATAATGATTTGATTTTTACGCCAATATTCCACCTGCACACAATGCATTGTTATTCCCTAAAATTTCCACCCTTCCAAATGCTGAAATGACATTTTTTTAAATACACCAAGGGTGTCCCCACATATCATTTCAGTGTCCCACCAGACGATACCTTAGGCATATTTATTGCCAAGTTGGGGGACCAAGTCCCTTAGGGATGCATGCAGCAGTCGGCAAGCCACACCCATCAGGTAAACCCAGTAGTGAGAGTTGAACCTTGGACCTACATGGGAAGAACTCAAAGCCTTAACACAAGCTTACCAACCATTCAAGCTAGGGGTGAACCTCAAAACAAAAACCTTTATTATATTCTTGCAAACCTCAATAAATATGTCTCTAGAAGACCTAATGCCCACAACTACAAATAACATCCCTCTTTCTCTAACTAAGCCCAAATGTGATTCTAAGTGAATCTGACTAGGAGAAATCTTTCATCCTCGTAGCCAAATACCTCTAGGATTTTCATCCTAGGGTTAAGTTGAACTTGCAATCCAAACTAGAAATGAAAGATAAATATGATCCATCGTGAATCTAACTAGAAGAAATATTTCATCCCTGTAGCGATACACCTCTAGGGTTTTTATGCTAGAGTTTATAATTGAACTTGCCTTCCTCACGAAACCACATCTTTTTGAATTTAAACGAGCATCTCAAAGGAAACAAGACCTTCTGCAACACCAAAACCACTAAAAAGTGATCTAACCTAGTAAAGGAAAGAATTAAGGCCTCGAACACCAAAGGGAGAGCATCCCAACCCCCAACCAAGAAGAATCAATCTAATTTTTCTGCAATATTGGAGAATCCATGCCTCCTATTTGTCCAGGTGAATGTGGCATTGTGAACTTTAACCTCCCACGTACCATTGGTTGTCACAATTCTGGAAGTCGATTTGTACTTTGCTCAACAATCCCTTACCACCTTTCTTTTCAGCCATTTAAAGGCTTGCATTGAAGTCCCCCTCAATAATGAAGACCTCCTTGTCCATAGATTTTAACACATCTGAAATTCCTCTCCAAGCTTCCTTTTTATCACTTGTGTCAATAGGGCAATACACGTTAAACAAGTAGATGCTATTCTAGAGATACAACATATTGATCTTGACCAACTGCCAATATTTTTCATGAGATAGGCTCAACCATAACAGAGGGAGAGTTTAAGAGAACACCTAGTCCACCCAAAGCCCAACTCAAGCTGACAAAAACAACTGATCAAAATTTTCCTACTCCTAAAAGTTTCACTGCTTCATCCTTCTTTAGCTTTGTTTCCTGCAAGCACATATCTAATTTTGTTTGATCAAAACATCGCTTGATTAAATTACATTTGTCAGGGGCATTGCAACCCCTGACATTCCACGTAATGACCTTCATTGTTGACAAGGGGAGAACAAGTCTCTCCTGAATATTAGTTTGCTTTGGTCTTTCATGTCACCGGTCATCTCCAACAACTCCTACATCGACTTTCGGCCTCTGGTCTTCCTGCCTCCTGTATTGATTTTTGCGATTTCAATTCAGTTTGAGTCTTTGATTGATTGTTCCTTTTTCAAGAATCCCTTCTCCATCTTCAAAACCCAAAATGTCCTCGTTGATTGAGTAGGCTAGCACTTCATCCTCCTTTCCGCTTGACCCATCCATCTGGGTGTTCTCCCATATTGGAGACGTGTGAACATCCTTCAAAATAGTGATTCTCTAAGAACACTCCTGACCATGTAAACCTATGGCCTTATCTTTTAAATCTTGACATAGACAATCATTAACTCCATCGAACTCAAGAACGCCTTTACAAGGCTCATCCGGGGTATTGCCCCTTGAGATTCCTTATCCAAGTATACTCCTAATCGTCAATCTTCAACCACTGGCTCCACAACCTAGACTCTAGTTTACCCCTTCCCTTTGAGGCTCTGGCAAAAGCCTAAGCTACCGAGACTCATTAGCTCCTTTGTGTTGTTGTCGGACATCCTTATTTGAAAAATTCCCTTCTTCAATCTGGGGTGCGGGCTCTTGATAAGGTATGCTTCCATTCCCTTCAGGTTACAAAGACTCACTTTGAAAGCCCTTGTTAACATCATGCATCGCTTGCTCCTTCGGATTTTCCCTACTTGTAGCTATATGCTTCTCATTCCCTTCTCCTTGTGTCTCTGCAAGAGAAACTAGTCTATTTCCCATGAGATCTTGATCTAGCCCTTTCCCCTTTTTATCCACCATGCATTCATCTACCTTGTGACACCATGCCTTACATTTCTTACACTGTTCCATAACTGCACCTCAATCTCCTACCACCATATTCCTTCACTTGTCCAAATCTCCACTACATGGGGCAGATGTGGGTGCGGTTTCCATGTTATACAAATTCTAATATACATGCTAAATTCCTTTTTTTCAATGGCCTCATTTGCTTTCAGAAATTTTCCAAGCTTGTTCCCTATAATCTTTAGGGTTTCCTCATTCCATTATTCGTGAGGAAGGTTATACAACCTAACCCAAATAGTGACTTCCCCTACTGAGACTTGTTTTGGGTTAAAATTAGGCCACGAGTATTTTATAAAGAAACCAATACCCCTCATCAAAAAGGGCCCATTAAACATCACCCATTGCTTTTCTCTGGCACATCCAGTTATTCCTAGAAAGAAACTGTTTGGGATGGTTTTAAGAACAAAGTGCTTACCCCAATTGTCGTCACACCACTTCTTGATTCGTGGTTATGTCGGCCATCCTCCCCCCACTTCATAATAAAAGCTCGTTCATTGTACTAATTGAATCCAAATTTTAGACTCTAAACACAGTGTGAAAACTCTATTATCCATGGTCGCAAGTTTCTCCTCTTGGACTTGAGAATGAAGAAAAAGGTTTTTCGGCCTCGATTCTTTATTTTCCACACTTAAAACCACCTTTGTTTCCATCAAAGATTTTGGAAAAACCCTAGTGATTCCTTTCAAATCCCCAATCAGCTCTTTTGAATGGAATATCCTCACAAGGGTGAAAATCGCGCCTTTGCAGAGCCTCCCAAACCTTGTCGAGAGGACACCATACTAGTAGTCTACTCCTAACCGGCAACTCTCCATCATGCCCCTGAACTCTACGTCTTGGCCCTCCGCCATGAAACCCCAACTCACTTCTTTGCTCCATGCTCATTAAAATGTAAATGCTAATAATATTTGATAGAGGGACCTTTCTCCTATTCAAACTATTTCTTTCTTATAATTAAATAAATGTTAATTATTTATTTAAATACATGTTAATTATTTATTTAAATAAATATTATTTATTTAATTATCCTAATCCCACCTTTTTCAACTATTTATTATATAAATGCTACTCTTTTTTTAATTAATTTGATATCCTCTTCTCTATAATCCTAGCCCTCCAACTTGTTCACATGGATCGCAATCAAATTTAGTAGACATTTGACAAGTGTTTCATTCCCCTTTACTCTCTCCTCCCCACATGAGTAGATTCATTGAACTTAAAAGATGTTTTATCAAAAAGTCAAGGCACCTTTTAATCTCATCCCTCCATTTATTTAAGCTCTTAATCCTATTCATTTCCACTGACCTCTTAATCTTATTGATTCTCCACTGACCTCTTAATCTTGGCCATTCATCTTTTATCTCTCGATCCAAACCCTTGACTCTCTTGGAGTCTTCTACAAAACAGGTTTTTTCCTCTCATTTGGCCTAATCGCACACATGCTATCATTGCCTACTTGCTGTCGTATTGCTATCTTTCTTACATCATCAATCAACCACACTTCACTCTTTTGCATGATCTTGTGCCAGTGCTTAATACTGAGAGCAATATTATCATCTACAAGGTCTTGAAGGATTGGAAAACAATGCAGTCAACCTTATCAATGTTTGTGATGGTGTATTTGGGTTATTTAAATGCATGCAGTCGATTTAGAGCTCTGTTGGTGTTGTTGATTTGTTTTTAGTATTCTAGGCTTGTGGTTGGGCTATTAAGGAGTTAACAATAAGGTTACAATTCGATATTCTCATTATCCAATAAATGCAACACTTCTGAAGGGGAACTACATTTAGACTGTAAATTCAGAGTCTAGACTCTATCCACATTGACAGTGTCATAAAATTTTGTAATTTAGCATACAAGTATATGTCAATTGCAATAGAAGACTGATTTTAACCCAACACAGCCTAACTAAATTATTAGTTCAATTACAGCATATGCCAAAGCAAACATGAATACATAATGCATGAAAGATTATAAAGAATGCTGCCATATGTTAAACCACATATATGCTTCGATTTGAAAAGAACACATTCACTTGAATAGTCAAGTGAATATGTTGTTTGACTTTGACATATCATAAAGAGCGCTACCAGATTCTGAAACTAATATATGCTACAGACTCGCAGTAAAATATCACCATTGTCACAAGCTGGTTGAAAGAGTGATTATCATGCACTATAATGTTAAGCATTTACTAACAGTATTTGTTGACATATACATTTTAGTGATAACTAGGTTGCCATCTAGTGATAATTAAGTTAGTTAGGTTGGTTTATCACATCTACAACCTACAGATTTATGTAAAGGAAGCAATAGTGTCATGAGGTGGGAGAGTCCACTAAATAAATATTTTCCTTGGTTTTTCCTCTGTTTTCTTCCTCAAAATTTAAATCTGTGAAGATTGGAATCCAACGGAAAAAAGATGGTAACAGAAAATAAAATCTTACTTCACTTTAAAGAGTATATATCAGAAAAAGAATGAAAAAAAAACAACTAGCAAGCATATGAATTACCTATACACTATGTTCCACAACATTTCTGGAATGCACACATTGGGTCACATTTCAGGAACTGCGGCCCAGGAGACCATTTATTGGGATGGCAGGGGAAAACAGTACATGCGTGTTTGCCTCGGCGTTTCGAGAATGGGGACAATGCAAAAATGTTTTGGAGACAGGACTTCGGGCTGCCATTATTGGGGATAGCAGGCCACAAGAGTATCTATATGTATACTGGAAATTCAAAAAAATAAGGCTTAACCTCTCTCAAATATTAAATTTCAGAAAGGATTAAAATATAAGGCTATAAAAGAACATAGTATATTTATAGTGAATATTTACAAAGACTAAAAACTGTGTACTTCGTAATTACAGCGGCCCAAGTTTTACAAAAGAAATAAAAGCACTGAATATATGGTGCATCCAATCTGTTACTCTGTCAAACCAAACAATTCAAGAATACTGCCCAACAATCCAAATTGTACTTTTGATGAACATAGAGTCACCATATTCCAAGTTTAGAACACAACAAAATAAAAGCATTGAACATGTGATGCACCCAATCTGTTACCAAACAATTCAACAATATCACCCAACAATCCAAATTGTACTTCTGATGAAAATAGAATCACCAAATTCCAAATTTAGAAAACAATGAAGAAAACTGACAAATGCTATACACTTTTTTCTTTCTATTTTTATTAAACTGACTCTCTGTGGAAAAGAAAATTATAAAAATAAAAATGGGGGGTCTCCCCAATTTCCCTATAGGATAGGGAACAGCCAAGCAACATCCAATGCTGTCCCCCAGTGCAGCGGTGAGAACAGGGACACAGTGCTAGGTGGTGAGACCAGCTTCCCATGGAACATATCTTATATGAAAAATCCCTATTGATGCAATGTTGTCTTGGATGCCATCTATAATATGAAATTCTTTGTACACTATCAAAAATGACAAGAGGATTATTCCTACAATTACTATCTTCTTATATACTACTCAGTATTAAGACAAACTGACTTCATAAAGCATTGATTATCCTCTACACCAATGAAGAAAGACCAACATTTATTAAGGAGAATCTAATATCTGAAGCCTAAATCTAAGAGTATTTTTCAAGATACAACTTTAAAATACTTAGAAGTAATATCTAGTAGACTTACTTTAGAATTCGTAGGTGTAAATCCAGCATCTGTGTCTGCACTCATTCCAAAAAAATATCACCACTACATCAGCATCTCAGCCCATATTCCCAATGACATTAACTCATTCCTAGATTAGTTATTAAAAAATGAAATGTGGAATTTACGACAGTTGTTCACATACAAATAATGAACCATCATTCTGGAGTTTTGTATGATACACCATTTTCAGATGACAATCTAAAGATAATTGAAGGTTTTTAATGGTGGAAGGAAAGGCATTCATCAGATGTGATGAAGAACAAGAAGAAAAAGGAGTTATTGATAATAGAAATCAAGAAGACACTCAATCATCGAACACCAATAACAGATTGAATTACCAAGTAACAATGATTCATACCAACAAAACATTTGACCCTCTTGTAACACTGTTGTGGAATAAGTGCATTCTCTGTCCGCCTACGCTTAGGCTCCATAAAGGGAAGCCGACCCTGTTATGAAAAATCCATTAGTAAGCAAACCGAAATAACTAAATGGTTTCATAACTCAGGCATCAAAATTATATACTAGCATGACCATATACCATGATGCGCTAAAAGCTTAAATACTATAGTAGCTTAGATGCTGTGCACCAAACACAAAATAACCTATAACAACCATCAATGCCAAACACTTTTATACTACAATGTATCAAAAAAATATGTGCTCCACTCACAAGTTTGATTGTACCTAGCTTCCTTAAACAAACATAACAACTAATTTATAAATTTTACCTCCAATATTGTGAAACTAGAATTGACCGTGGGTGGAATGCTCTAGAATGCTTCCTAGAGCATATTCCGAATACTCCAAACTCAAGGATCATCATTTTGTACCGCAGTGAGGGTGTATTTTGTCTATGCTCGACACCACACAATGTTGTACGCAATCGTGTCCGAGTAAGGGGTACAATAGACAGGTTTTGTACAATGTAACCATATGATAGAAAGATGGCAAGTTATATGGTAGTAGAAGGAAGAGATTGTAGGTCAAATAAGATGAACATACAATAATAGAGCCACCAAGCATATAACAAAAAAAAAGTGATACTGGTGACAATGGAAAGTGTACTATATATGGTAGTTAGCAGATATATAGTAAGAGTGTACAGCAAAAACGTAACAGCTTGTATAATGTACGACCAGAATCAAGTAATGAATTTGAACCGGACAATGGAATGATTGTGTGTACGGTGCAGACATGGAGGTTTTGCAAGTGATAAAGTCTATTGAAATTGTACCATTGGTGAGAAAATTATGGGTTGTGTGACATGCAGAGTGGATGGAAGTCATAGAGCATACACAGGTCATATGATGTACAGAGTCGTACAATGGTGGGGGAAAGTAGAAAATAGTACAATGTTGGCTAGCATGTCATTAGTTTGTATGGCACTTGATTGTATGGTATTGGTATAAGGTTATACAATGAGGAACAAAGACTGTCGAACACACAAGGAAATTGAAGGTCATATAACATGAAAAAAGAAATGGGATCATAAGTTTTGCATAGGGCATACAGCTAATAAATTAGGAGGTAACGAAATGAGTGTGATATCATACTGTACTTTTTAAAATAAAGGTTGTACTCTTGTTTACTTTTTTATCTTTTATTTTAGCTTTTGTCTTCTCAAAAAGGTTTACCTTTCCCTTTGATTATTTCTATATAATGATGTTCTTTTTTACATTTGTCCTCTCTTTCTGATATTTTTCATTTTATCTTGTCACTCTGAATTTGATTTCTACTTCATTTTTATCTACATTTCAGTCTGCAGTATACAACATGTGTACACTCTTTGATAGCATTCATCTGTAGAAAAGGTTTTTTCATATTTTAATTTACACATGCATACAGTCCTTTATAACATTTTTTCCACATTTTTACATGTCCATTTTAATTTTTTTTACATAGGCAATGTATCTCCCACAAACTCACCAAGTACTCAGCCGCAACTCACAAAACCTTTAGAAGAATACACATGCATACAGTCCTTTATAACATTTTTTCCACATTTTGTACATGTCCATTTTTTAAGATATGCCATGTACTCCCACAAACTTACAAAGTACTCATCAGCAAATCGCAAAAACTTAAGAAGAAAATTGACAAAACTCAACAATGATGAGTAGCAACATTACTCTAAATAAACTTGGTACAAAATAAAACCAGCAAGCACTTGGTTAGTAAAATTACTGTTCCAATATGTCATTCCTGAGGAAGAGTTTCGTAAAATAGACTACAAAAATATGTTGGAGACCTCCTCCATTCTCTCAGGTGAAGATAAATTTTGATGATGCCCCAAGAGAGAACTCCAATCCCATAGTAGCTGCCAAACTAGGGCAAAACAACCTTAGACAAATGTAGGTTGACCTAAAGTAGAACCGCAGTTCCAATATGTCATTCCCCTCTTTCCTACAATAGACTACAAGAATATTTTGGAGATCTTCATTCTAGGGAAATTAACTTTGATGATGCCCCTAGAGAAAACTCCAATCCCTTAGTACCTAGAGATCTAGGGAACCACTACCTTAGAGGTATCATTTTGATTCAGTTTAGGTCGATAATAAAGAACCCAGGGAAAGCTTAAGTGACATAGTGTGCCGAATACAGTTTGTGTTGTAATCGGTGATCTTAATATTAATGAGCAAAATCCAAATGTCAAAATTTATGGTTTATACTCCTTTACTTTCACTCGCTCATTCCCCATTCAATTAGGATGTCTTGACATATTAAAACTCCAATCCCTTAGTACCTAGAGATCTAGGGAGCCACTACCTTAGAGGTATCATTTTGATTCAGTTTAGGTTGATAATAAAGAACCCAGGGAAAGCTTAAGTGACATAGTGTGCCGAATACAGTTTGTGTTGTAATCGGTGATCTTAATATTAATGAACAAAATCCAAATGTCAAAATTTATGGTTTATACTCCTTTACTTTCACTCGCTCATTCCCCATTCAATTAGGATGTCTTGACATATTAAGACTATTAACTATTAATTATTTATCAGTGCTATTTGGGTTCTCAATGTTATCCCACAAAAAATATCTTTATTTTTTGGTCTTCCCAGATTTTCACAACAAAGAAATCAGTATTCCTTCAAATAAGTCAATATCTTCACCAGGGGTCAGAATTGTATCTATAGAAACATTAATCGTTATTAAAAGATAATGTAATGTCCCCTTTCTAGTCGACAAGAGATGACCAAGGGTTGACCTATCATTCGAGTTCCCGTAGGTCAACGATATGGTTAGGGGACTCATTCCGAGGGACATAGAGCTTTGCAAGGGCTTTGTGAGCCATTTTGAGCTTTCAGATAGCAGTTCTTACATTTTAGGGAGGTCTCCAATATTTAGGGAGAACAGGCAGTTGACTGGACAACCACCTGAGCGAACCACGGAGAAGAGCAAGATCCTTTTGAGCAGTTTCTAGAGTATGGAGTGAGGTTCCTATTTTTTAGAGTGAGTTCCCATTTTTTAGCGGGAACTGCTAGTTAGCCTGCACGACTCGGGCAGCATCAGAGATCACAATGTTTCAGTCGGAATTCAGTTCTGAGTCCAAATTTGAATTTTATAAATAATTCAGGAAATATTTTAATATTTCCTATGTTTAGAATTAAATAAATTAATATTAAAGTGATTTTATAAGTCACTTTATAATAAAGTATGCCCCTTTTCCTAGGCGTATGAGCATAAAATATTATAATAAAGGAGAAAAAACATTATAATAATAAAATATTATCCCTAAGGGGTCGACTTTTAGAGGAAGGCTTATATTTTATTAAAAATAATAAGGTTAAATCATGGAAACCCTAAAAGTGACACCTAGGGTTTGGAGCCTTCTAAAAAAGGCATTTGGAGGTCATTTTTCATCATTCATAATTATTTTTCTTCATTGACAACTTTAGGCAGAGTTCTGATTCAGAGAATTGCAGCAAGATTAACCCTCGGGAACGAAAAGTTCTGAGGAAACAGGTTGGACATTCCCCCAATCTGGTCACAGGAACTTAAATGGTGATCATATCAGCATGCAGGAAGCAATTTGGATCATTTTTGGTGTTGTGTGGTGACTGATATCATCAGATCAGATTATAATAATTCTTAGTATTGGTGGAGAAGGGCAGATCGGTGATTGAAATGAATTAATTGAATTACAAATTCAGCCTAGGCAGGCTGCACCCCACCAGGAGAAGCTGACATCACCATTTAGAGAGGAATTTTGCAAGATTCAGGCAGGGTTTTGATCAGATTCAATATAAATTGCATCCAGGTCGGTGGTTGGGAAGTATAATTGTAGGTTATATGTTGTTTCAGCTAGCCGCCTCACCAAGTGCAAGCTCTATTTCTCCTTGCTGGCCGCATCAGACATCTCCAGCAGTAGGCGTCAACTTTGGAAGATAATTACGCTCAGAATTCATTATTTCCTAGGTTACCGAGTTCAGCACCTGACCCCCCCGAACCCGGATAAATTCGAACCGGTTCGAGGTCCGGGTCCGGGTCCGGTTTCACTATGGGTCTGAGAATTTCGGGCAGGGTCCGATTTTTTAAGATCAAATTAAAACCTGGGTTGATATGGTTCAAACCTGGGCGAATTTCGCCAAAAAAAACGAATTTGGTGCGAATTTTTGACAAATTTTGCCCGAGGTTTCACTTAAAACGTTTTTTTATGGCGTAGTTGTGACAAATTTCACCCGGTGAAAAATAACTCTCGATGCCTTTATAAAATAATTAAAGTAGGTTGAGCTTTCAGGGGCTGAAAACCCCCGCGGGGGGGCTGCCCCTCGACCCCACCCTGTACTGCGACAGGGAGCGCACAAGGGGCGCTGCCCCTAGACCCCGTCTTGGGGGCTTTGCCCCCAAACC
>MU225485.1:944585-1000349 GCA_018584345.1 Thuja plicata
AAATTTACAAGTGCTTTTATTGTTTAAATGTTTACTTTTTATGATACTATGTGACATTCTAATCTTAACTCATGCTTCTAGGCTGCATAAATATCAAAATATGTATATATATATATATATATATATATAAATTACATATTTTTGTACTAACGAACCCGAACCCAAACCCCTTTTCAAATTTTTGGCGAACCGGCGAACCGGTTCTTCAAACTCGAACCCGAACCGGCAACTTTGATTATTTCCAGTCAGTTAGTGCAAAAATTTACCAGCATTCATCCTTTCAATAATTGCCTGGTACAAATTCATGTTGAACAATTTATAGAAGAAATAATAGTAGGTTGGATCTATTTTAGTTAGGTGTAATTGGTTTATAGATACTTGTTTGTTTAAGTTTTGTTAATTTCATTCCACATTTGCAAAAATCCAAAAAAATCAGAAAACCATCAAAAAATACAAAAAAATCAGAAAAAAAAAAAAAAACAACAAAAAATTGTATTCGCTGGTCAAGGATAAATTTCCAAACAAAATTCAGCATTTTCAATACATATTCCCAGTCGACATCTTTCAGGTAATCCTCCAGAGACTATACACCAAATATATCTTCAAGCTATAGTGATTCTTAAAAACTTGTTTAGAAAGGAAAGAGTTATGAACACTAACCAAGTTTTTTGACATGCAGCATCAGATAAAATAGAACTCAACTAAATTTACTCTCAAGGCATCCAGTAGCATTGTCAAATAACCTTTCAGATACAGCTCTGAAATTTGATGGTTATGGTTTGACAAATTCAACATATCAGTTCAGACTTCAAAATCTTGAATTCAAAATAAACAAATGTACATATGTTTTAAGATGGAAATATTGTCTAACCCAGCGTGCATCGGGAAGTAAACGCCCCAAGTGCCGTATAGAAACACGGCAAAAATTTTCAAAGTTCTCCCCCAAACCATGTTTCTCTGATTCAAGATTTTCCAAAATTGCATCAATACTTTCTTTCCCCTGAAACAAGAAAAGTTACCATCAATATTTGGTGATAAGAAATAAAGCCACGTCATTGTCTTAAATCTATGAATCTATACCTGAATAATTGGAAAATAAAAGAGAGCAAGCTTTGCATTAGCTAATTTAGCTTCTTCTACAACAGTAACATCTTTCATGTCTGCCAATGTCACCAAACACCAACCATAGTTAAGACTTCAGAGTCCAGCCATCTTCATTTTGTAAAAAATAGTACCCATAGAAAAAAAAAATGCACAAAGGCATCATTTCAATTTGTTATTCTATTCCAAAATCAATCAAAAAAATGAAGTCCAGATGGTATACCAGGCTCTGGATGGCATTTAAAATGAAGCTCAACAATAAATGGCGGTGCAATACAAGATGCTAAATTTGTTGCCACCACTTCTCCTCCTTCTACCTCAATCAGATTAGTGCCATTTACCTGAAAATTTCAACTTAAACTCTTATATCTATGCTTTCCAAACAACAAAGAAAATTAATGGCACTGACATTCATCATGAATTGAAATTTAAAACTATAGTTGCATCCCATGCTTTCTACAATCCTCTGCATTTTGGAAATTTTGTCGGTTTCCTCAGGACATTCCTTGTTTTAGAGGGGCTACATGGAATCATCTAGACATATCTTTGGGACATTCAGAGACATGACCAAACAACTAAAGAAACAAAAGCATGTCAAAAAAAATTTAAAATTTATGACATCTTATACAAGGGGTGTTTGGGTATGCCAATTAGAAAATGTTGAATGTCCATAAGATGTCAGTATTAATTTCAATCTCAGCTTTCTACCGTCAATGACATTAACAGTTTATTTATGCAATTGAAAAGCAGTTAAGTATATTTTTACTAATTTCCTTTAAATATTGTTGGTTAAAAGATTTGGTTTCACATAAATTCCAGAAAAGGAATAACTCTATTTTCCCAAAAAAGAGAAATACAAATGAACCAACAGTTAGGTAAACAACAAAACTTGTTTCCCTCTGAATTTTAATGTGGTACAGCTCCCAATTATGACTAAACAACCCTTTTTTTGTATTTGTGAACGTAAAGGATTTGGTATGCTTTTAACCCGAAAGCAGAAAGGCAACCAATGTTTATTCATCGCCATGAAATAAACATGAAACTGATACAAAGAACTGAAACACCAGAATATCTAAATAAATAAATATAAAATCTCTCAACACAAAGGCTGATATCTTTCACCAAACTCATTAAAATGATGCCATCATCCATCCATAACACACAGGTTAACAAAACATAACAGCAGACAACTGGAAATATAAGGATCTGACGAAATGTAATGCAGAGAAATTCCAAATGAATTTTTTAACACGCGAATTAAATGCTCATAAGGAAAACTCCAATTTGCACACAAACAAATAAATATTCAAGAACGCCAACAGAATTCTTCTTCTTTTGATTATCACAACTCTCTCAAAAATGGTAACACATTACTATGTTTCTCAAAAATTCAGACCCTTCAAATGTCCATATAATACATATTTATAGACTGCAAAATGTTACTGCCATCTTTAAATAACCGACTCTTTAAAACAATCAATTTTGAAAAAGAGTCTTTTGAAATATCAAACATCCCACTTAAACACAAGGACTTATAAATATGAAGTCTTTGAAATAACTTAAAATATTTAAATCATTTGAAAAGAGCCATCAAGGCTGAGATGGCGGGGCCACATTTGTTTGGAAAAGCGGAGGTGGTTGAGATGCTAAAAGTCAATCCTTAAAATCTGTCAGTCTTCAGTACTGGGGCCAATTCTGCATGCCTGAGAATGACAATAGACTTCAATCTAATATCCCATACTGCTCTTCCTACCTTGATTTCATCTATCTCGGCCTGCATATTCGCAGGTTGATCAACACTACAATTAAGACAAGCACTAATATTCCCTATCTTCTAAAAGTTGTCTCTTCCAAGTGCTTGTTTGTCAGAGGACTTAATGATATCCTGAAACTCTTCTTTGATCTTGTCCACCAATGCATCCTCATACTGTTTTTCTTCTTAAATCTGCAAGCAACATAGTTTACCAATTTGACTATCTTCGCATGTATTTTGTTGCATTCCTTCGTGGCTTTATTCACTTCATCTATACACTGCTTGACGAGCTGAATTCTGCATTTTAAAGCCTCAGACCACCTTGTGCATCTCACATCATTCTGATCTGTTATAATCTTCTCTCAAAAAGCGTAAGCAGCGTCCATCATGACTATTTCTTTCATCAGCGTCCATCATGACTATTTCTTTCATCAGCGTCCATCATGAATATTTCTTTCCCATAAAGCTTCATCTTGTTTTAATCCATGAATTTCAGTATGAATGAGCTTCTTTAAATGGAGTGCATTATAACACCTTTCTTTCTGCTCTAAAAATGAGGGGCCTTTGGTACGATGATAACCCATTCTCTCGTAATTTTTCTGAATGTGTTTTCTTCTTATACCTTATTAAAGATGAGTTCGACACTTGGAGAGGCGAGATTGACCAGCAACACAGAAGGATCAGTAAAACTCATTAAGCAATGAGTCAGAATTGCCCTTTGAGTACTTTTTTCCCCATTTTATCCCTTTCTAATCTTTCCAACATCCTGCAAGTGATCACTTGAAAGATATGATTATCTTCTATTATGCTAGGTGGCCCTAGATCAACTCTTAAAACATTGAAGACAGCTGCAATAACCTCACCAGGATGTTGGTGCTCAAGATCGATCTTGGACACAAGAAAGGACATGTCATCTATCAAATTGGACGTTGTTTTTAGCTTTTTAGTTGTAATGTCCACTTCCTAGTTCAGTATCTTTTGCAAAGGTTAACCTATCAACAAGGATCTCGTAGGCGAATACAGTGGACGAACCCATCCAAGGGTCTTGTGGTCCTTCCAGGAGGTTTGTGTGGTGTTTTAGGTGTTCAAAGACAGTCTCCTATTATTAAGAGGGTTACTATTTTTTTGGAGGCTGGGAGTTGACCTCCTATATTTGGACATCATTGAGGGACCAAGTGCATTAGCAGTTTCAAGTTGGATGGCCCAAGTGTTGGTGTTGAATTATAATATTCAGTTCACTTCAAAGTACCCCGAAACTCTGTCCCTCCTTGGGCACGTGTATCCTTATATCCAATTTGGATGTGTATCCAATACGGCCCAGAAACGCGTCGAATATTGTACCCATGTATGCCCAAAAAACCTTGGTTTTCCAACCATGTCGATTGCTATGTGATTTGATTTTTTTAAAATTTGAAGTAAATCTTCTCAAATTTAATTTAAGAAAACTTCATTCATTTAAAAAAAATTAAATTTGTTTGGTATAACAAAAACTACACTAAATGAGAAAGACAAATAAAATGGTTTTCTATTTCAGCGGCCCATTGTTTTGGGTTATCTTCCAATGTAACTCAACAATTTTGCATATTGTAAAGTGTTAAATTAACTTATAATTATTTATATAGCATATATGTGTCTATATTGCTTTTGAAGTAATGAAAATCTCCTCTAATAACTTAAAATTATGTTAAATATGGGTATGTGTTTTTTATTAATGTCGTATCCAGTTGTTTCCATATTGGGGATCTTAAAAAATGGCCGTATCTGTATCAAATACTGTATTCGTATTTGTATTGGTATCAGTGTCCATGCAAGTTTGGTTAACTTTAATGATTTAATTAAATAATTTACACTAATTTTATAAAGTGACTTTATTATAATAAAGTAAATAATAAATGTGATAAAGTGATTTTAACACACTTACATAAAGTATTTAATAAAGTCACAAATATTTGCCTAAATGGGACGCCTACATGGAGAACGAATAAATAAAATAAAAAGCAACTTTCTAAATTACTAAAGTTGCCAAATGAAACCCTAATTTGGGCACCTTAGTTGAGAAGGAAATAAAAACAAAAATGTGAATTCACTTGGGAGGGAGAGAAGTTATTTTGGAGAACTCATTTTTGGTACTCCAAAGCTCTTAGAGCTACGGTTTGGCAGGAATCATTTGTGAAGACAAAATCCTTCATAGATCTGGATGTCTACAAGTATGAAAGACCGCCCAAGGGTATAATATACAAGCAATTTCACAAAGGGGTTTAGTGGGTTTCATTGCAATTAATTATTTCTAAAAGGTATTTTACAGGCTACAAGAGTGAACAAAGTAATCATTTTCACATTTGCCTGGATTTGATAGGGTTTATATGTTGGTTTATCTCCTTGGGGCCTTTCTTTCCAGCCTTACCAATCAGAACAAAACAGCAGGACATTCTTTAATCATAGTTTAGCTAATCATCACATTGCAGTCAAGATTTGAGCTTTCTTGGAAGGCTTCAGTTCTGAGCTCTTCACCCCAACAGGATGTACCAGTAAGTGTATGATTTTGTAGACATTAATATCAACAAACAGGTTTTATTGAAGAGCATTTTGGTTTGGGTGATGCTCACCAAACACTAGGCATACAATCGAAGGGTTTGATTTAATGGATTCTTTAAAAATTACTATTGTACTTGCTGTTGTTTGAAGACAGTTTATATCTGAATTCTGAGAATATTGATCAGATGTTGTATGCCTGAAAATGGCATGTTATAGTCCTTGATTAATGGTAGTAGCTTGTAGTTTATTGAACAATTTAAATTCATTCTTGTCAGAAAATAATTCCTTTCCATTCAAGCATATATTCCACTCAAAGAATTCAGAAAACAAAACAAAAATTGAAACATTGTGAAAACTCAAAAAACAGGAAGAATTCAGTCAAATATGCCGCAACAAATTTGAAAATTACATAAGGAGATGGGATATTACATTAGTCCTAGGTGTCTTTTGCAGCAATTAACCCATTATATTATCATCAGGTATTATGAAAGGTACCATCTTCCTTTTCTTTGAGAGATCCAAAGTCCTCATCACAAGTGGCTGGCCAGTTCTTGTTTTTCCAAAAAGAAAGCGTGGAGGCATTTCACCTTGCTGAGTTACCGATGGTAATTCACCTTCTTCCAAAGGTGGCATCTACTCCGCATCCAGGACCTCCACTCCAACACCTTTTCCTTTTTCTTGTTGAGAAACTCCTCCTAAATCAGGTATAGAATCACATCTTCTCTGGAGTGTTATTCCTATTGGGGAATTCACCGTCTCCTCCACCAACTCCTCCTAATATAAAAATTCTTGCGCAACAAGACATACATTAATGTAGGGGCGACTGAGTTCGAAACAATTTGTGAGCTCATTGGTTGTGTACCTATTGTACTAGCCCCAGAAGTATCACCTCTTTTTTTGGCTAACAATTCTTGTGTTCTCCGCAAAACTACAATAGTCTTAGTTAGGTCACTGGGCTCACTTAAACTCCAATCAATGTTGATGATTGGTGACCTATGTATCTATGAGTAATAGATGAGGTCAAAAAAAAAGATCTATTTCATCATCAGCAACACATGTTACATCGCGCTCAAGTTTGCATAGCCGGATTTGATTGAGACTATGTCTCATCCAGCTTCTTCTAACCCCGTAGTCATCTGCATAATCTGCCAAGAAATCTTCAAGGTGTGGAATATGGTGGAACGAAGAATCTTAATGTAAATTGATTGTCAAAGGAAATCTCCTTTTATACATTGGCCAAGTATATTTGACAATGGCTCTTTCTACGTTCAACACATCTAACTGTGATTCACAGAAGTATAATTCCAATTGAGTGGGGAATGGGATGCCAATGTCCTCCTTTGCATAACAAATTTTGTTCACCTCAGCTATCTACCTACAAACTTGAATCAAATAAATTTGTCCTCTGAGCACCTAGGCAATTTGTGGGATAACCTGTCATAACCAACTATTCTAAGATACACTAATCTCTGATATCACAGATGAAATAGCTACCATAAGTATTTATTAAGGTCTTGACTTCAGATGAGATCCTTTGGCCAATATCTCCATGTAACTCCCTTACCAACCTCACGGTGAACACATCATTCACCGTTCTAAATTTTTTGTAGCTCTTTTTCAATTGGAAGTTGGGCTACTAATTGTAAATTTGTATATTGTCATCATACTCTTGCACATGGTTTAGCCCAAGCCATGGGCAAGTACAAGCTAATGCATTGAATAGATAGGAAGACATGTAGAATGTTTTGTGGATAGAAGTTGGTTAGAGTAGAGTGCAACTGGTCTGAGTTTACACTAGCCTAATCTATATATTGGTTAACAGCACGAATTACTTGGACAAAAAAAATATCCACTCTTCAAAGTCATAGGCTTATTCACTCCTCTGCAGTCTATGTAGCAAGACGATTCTATCTGCAATCTCTTCCCTGAAGTGAGATTTATGCATGTTTTTGGGCAACTGAGATCCTCCCTTCTTTGGGACTGATAGCCATTGCTTAGCAATGACATTCTTATAAACCTCTTTATATCACTCAAATGAACATTGAGACATACAAAAATTCCATTGCTTCCCTTTCTGGCAACCTGAGACAACCACTAATGGTGTCTCTGTCTAATGTTAATAAAAGGTGGCCATCAATGGTTTTGATTTCCAAAGTTTGGGGATTGTAGTGAATTTTACATTCTAGCACTAGATCAGTGCATTGGATAGATACTGGGACTACAGCTGCTTCTATAAGACCACTTTCTACTAGCCTCTGGGTGATGGGGTGTCTATTTGAGCTTTAAATCTGCCCCTAGAACTCCTCTAAGATTATGTGCCCTAGTTTAGTGTCCCCAACCTCGGGCAGTTGATATTTGTACTTCATTTTGTCTTTAGCACAGGGTAAAAAGAAATTTAAAAACTTTGGGAAAATTTTGGCAACACCTCCCCTTGTTTTTTAGTTTCCAGATAAGAGAATAGTATAATCACGTGTCTACTCTAATTGGCAAGAGTGGAAGAGATTAACTTATCGCAATTTATGCCGTTGGCAGTTAGTAGTGTTGTAGAAACCTCCATTGTCTCTGCAGATTTGTGTCTTCCTTTTTCCCCTCAAACCCTTTCTTTCTTTCTCTTAATTCGTTTGTTGCAAATGGCTTCAAAATGCCTCAATCAAACATATAAAGGAGCTCATTAATTACTTGCACCTCTTCATATCAAATATTGATGATATCGATAGTTTGAGTCCTCTTATTAACTTAGTTGGCAATTTGATAGGATTTCTCAAGCATAGATTTCACTTCCCTTCAATTTTCTTTTAAACTCACTACCCTTTCCTCCATTTATTATTTCATGTTCTCCCCTTTCTATCTTTTCTTTTATCCTTTTCTTTGTTGGCAATTTCTCTCCTTTCATGAACTTTGTCGGCAAATACATAGGTTTTGAGAATTGCCAATATTGTCAAATACCTTTTGCTTTTACGTTTTTCTTTCCTATACACTTTTGGAATTAGTTTTTTCCTAAGATACCGATGCGCCTGGGTATACGCCAGATGCGGGAGCGGATGCATGCGAATGCTGATTCTGGCACGGATGCCCTGTGGATGCCGGTCGGAAGCACATCCCAGGCATGCGGATGCCTGAGGATGCCTCCCAAAGGCATCCAAACACATCCGGATGCCTGGGATGCGCTTCCAGCAGGCATCCACAAAGCATCCGCGGGCCATTGCCCAAAAAAATTAAAAAAAAAAAACATTATCTTGCCATTTCAGATGGAATAGTTATTCTCCCTAATGCCGAATCAACATATAGGCATGGTAGAGCATACGCGCATACGTCCTTGGCTCAAGCTATTATGCCAAACACCACACTATTATGGGCAAAAAGATTGAAATCTTTTTACACCCCAAAAATCTGATTCGTTTGTGTGCAGACGTTGTTCACTCAAACAAGACAAACTAAAGCAGATAAATCTGTGTCTAAACCAACCCTATCCCTCTCTCTAAATCCTTTCGAGCTCTCTTTGATCTCCCATACTGAGCGACACACTATCGCACTGGCTGATAGTAATGAACGGCATCCCCATATTTGTCGTCGCACTATCTCCACCCACATTGGCTACCGGCGGCTGAATTTACCCCCATACTTGTCGGCTTTGATTCGCTATCTCCATCCATTATGCTATCAAGGGCTCCTGTCCACACATCAACAATGGTGTGTTGTTTACACGAAGGAGTTTTGTTTTTATTTTAAATCTTGTTTAGTTGAATGAAATGTGATATATTTTTCTATGTTTGATATTTAAACAATGTCAATTTATTTTTTTATTTTATTTTTTAGAAAATATAGTAGAATTTCATACTCTTAAATATTTAAATTAGATTTTTAATTAAAATAGTAGGCATCAGAGAGCCTGGCTTTTTTCGGTCCATTAAATAAAGTCTAACGTTAGCATTAATATATATAGAGAGTATATTTATAAATTTATAATATATAATATATATAAATATATAATATACTTATAATATATAATATATATAGTATATTTTGCCACTTAAAATACAATATATAATATATAAAATATAGTAATATATAGCATATAGTATATATAATATATAGTATTTCTTTGTGTGTGTATATATATATATATAAATATAAACGCATCCGCATTTCCCAAAAAAAAAATTACGCATCCGCGCACCCACATCCCGCATCCACACCCGAATCGGCAACTTAGGTTTTTTCATTTGTTGGCATTTTTATAAGTTTGGTGAACTCCCCAAAACTTTTTCCTCTTCAACAGCACTTTGGATCCTTTCTCGAATTTAGTCAAAGTTTCGATGAGTTTGGAAGACTTTTTGTACCTATGTCTTTATTCAATTAAGGTCTTTATTGGTAAAATCCCCCTTTTTTTTAACTTTGTCGAAGGTTATGTTAGTTTTGCAAACCTCCTAATTTGTCGACCTAGTTAAAAATCCTCCAACATCTTATTATTATCGGTATGTTGGCCTCTTTCTTGAACTTTATCGACAATTCCACTGCTTTCAAGAACTCATACTACTAACACCCCTCTGAGCTTTGAACTTCAACTTGGACTATCATCGGCAATATGGTCCCTTTTACCAACCTTGTTGAAGGTTAGATTAGTTTTGAAAACCTTTCAACTTACCGACAAAGTACATCTCCTTTTGAAGACTTCCACCTTTCTCTCTTTTTATCAGCATATTTACCTGCTATGTGAACTTTATCAGTATTTTGGTGACTTTTGATAACTCCTTTTATTGCTAAAATTAAAAGACTTTTCTTTAAGTATTTTATGTGTAATGCTTCTGGAACATTGACTTTATCGAAGGTTCGCAAATTTTGTGAAACCTTAAAATTTACCAACATACTTGAAAATACAATGGATAGTGAAGGTTTTTGAGGGTTCAAGGAGTTACTAAAACCTCTAAAGTTATCAATATGTGGTGAAATGCCTAACACAAAAGTTATAACTCGCGGACTTAGAAAAATTTGACATTTTAACTCAATACAAGATGATGGTGAAATACAAAGATTTCAGTTAAACTAGTGGTTATTGAAACCTTGATGGTTACTGACATGGTTACCAAACTTGCTAAAGTGTCAATATATGAGTAAAAATGGCCAAGAATAGAGACTTTTCAAGAGGACCAAAGACAATGAATTTACCATGACACTCAAATGTCTTGGAAACTTTTTTTTTGATAAAATAAAAAAGATTTTTTAGGGTGATTCAAAAATAGAAATAAAACACAAATATTTTGACATCACCAAGCCGCCCTCAAAATCTAGGAAATATTTTACTATCCTAAATATATGTTACACAAAAACACTTTTTAAATCCAACTCTAATCGACTATGGTAAGCCAAACGACTTCCCATTATATTCACCTCACCTCCAGCAAGAAATTTGTGAGTACACAATAAATCCAAAATGGTGTTTGACACAATTATCAATAGACATTACAAACAAAAAATAAATAAATGAAGAGCAATTAACCGTGCGCACATAATGTGCATCCTTGAGTCTGAGTACGAGTAAAGGTAAACGATGATAATAAGATGAACATATCCTCTGTGCTACAAGTTTACAACCCATGGAAAAGGGCCCAATATCCACAGTTTAATTGAACACTTGCTTCATATTGCCCAAGGTTGTCTTCACATTATCATGGATATTAGAAAAATATTGAAATTATGCAAATTATGCACACATGAAACCAGCAATACACTTCCTTCTTTGCACTGATTTTTTAATATTCGGGGAAAAATAATATAAAACCATACTGACTTGCTCTACTCTTACCATCAATTAAATTTTAACCATGCTTTTTGCATAATATTTTTACAATGCTATATACCAGCACGTGCTCAGGAAGACCTGTAATTTTAATTTGAACCAAATTTTTGAATCTTCCATTCATTCATCCATTAAAATATACAACTATAGTGGTATCATAGAACCCAATTTCATATAAGTCTGTCTTCTCCCAGCAAGTTAGAAACAAAAGATTCTTATCACAAAATATGCAAGAATAGATGACACAAAAAAACACTAATATTTATCCTGGGAAAACCCTCCACAACTTGAGGGGAAAAACCCAGCCACACAAGAAATGATGCTTTATTGATAAAATAATAGAGATCTATGTACAATGCTTCAAACTGAACCAGCAATCCATCTACTACACACAGAACCAGCAATATAATGCGTGCTTAACACCCAACCAATGCACAAGACAAAGAAATATATAGAAGACTTGACTCTTCATCTTCGAAACTAAAGACTTTACATTCCAAGCACAAGTCTCTTCATTTCAAATGAATCTCTTCACATCTCCATGCAAGTCTTTTCAATTTCCAAATGCAAGACCCTTCGCATTTCTTAGACAAGTGATTCGCCTTCCGGAGAAAGATAAGTCCCGACGCTATATAACATCAACACTCCCTCTTAGCTAGGGAGGTATCTTTTCAAATTCTCGTGTCATGGATTCTCTCAACATGACGCTCACAATGGCTACACACATTGTGAGAAAACCAAAAACTTTATCATGGATTCTCTCAATGTGATATCGCCGTCTTAACGTGACGTTCACCACGGCTACTCCCAAAGGATGAATAACACAAGAGCTAAGTCATGGAGTCTCTCACATGACATCCACCATAGCTACTCCCAGAGGGTGGAACAAGGGATTTCACCTCAAACTTCTTTCGCAAAGAAGAATGCATTAACAAGGGATTGCACATCGAACTTCTCCCTTAGGGAGAAGAACTCATTAACAAGAGATTGCACCTCGAACTTCTCCCTCTCATAGAAGAACTCATTAACAAGGGATTGCACCTCGAACTTCTCCCTCTCAGAGAAGAACTCATTAACAAGGGATTGCACCTCAAACTTCTCACTCCCAGAGAAGAACTCGCGAAGGGATTGCACCTCGAACTTCTCCCTCTCAGAGAATAACTCATTAAAACACATAAAATATCATCTAAATGTTGAGACTCCCTCTCAATAGTGGCAGCATTCTCATGGCTTTGATTATCACAATACCAGGAAAATGGCTCCAATGTTTTTCCAACAATGAGCTTTTTCAATCACACTGCTACGCAAGCTTGTTGATCCTCTGCAAAGGACTCGGCATTCTACATCTGATTTCTATAGCTGAATAGTCTCCCTTTGAATGTCATTTCTTCCTCTTCGAAGAAACTAATTGCAATGACAATCTAAATAGGCTTTTTCTCTTTAATGAAGTTATGTGCCATCAATTCAGTCCCATGGCTGCAAACAGTGTTCCCATGTTCATTTCTATAGCCTGCATGACTTTGCATGTAATCTCTCATCATCTTGTTGCTTCTCAATCCATCTTGGAAACATTTTTAGAGAGATTAGCAATAGTTCACAGAATCAAACTATTCATAAAAAGAAAATATACAGATCAATGCTAAAAGCATACATGATTCACTATTCTCAATATTATAGCATGAATTAACTACACAAAATTCATGATCAATATTCAGATACTTATCTCTTTATTGCCTAAATTTCCTCACAATCCACCAATAGATCTTTCGCCATCACACAATTATTGAGAATGAAAAATTTGAACACCAGTACATCTGATATCCTCATAGACATGAATGCCAATAATGTAAGCATAGACGAACATTACAACATCCTCCCTGTCCAGGTAATAAGCTTCATCAGAGATTCTACCCTCCAAGGCTCTTCAGCTACACGTTCTCATATGAATCCCTCATTTTGAACAGCATATTTGACTCCCATTAGACATTACGATTCTTCTAGAATCCAATTGTTCTATTCTGTTTCGGATCGTTTCCTTAGACCCGCTCTAATACCATGTTAAGCTTTTAAACCAGAATAGGAGAGAAACAAAAGATTCTTAACACAAAATATGCAAGAATAGATGACACAAAACCAGCTACAAACAATGCTTCAAACTGAAGCAACAATCCATCTACTACACACAGAACCAGCAATATAATGCGTGTCTAACACCCAACCAAAGCACAAGACAAAGAAATATATAGAAGACTTGACTCTTCATCTTCGAAACTGAAGACTCTTTACATTCCAAGCACAAGTCTCTTCATTTCAAATGGATGTCTCTTCACATCTCCATTTAAGTCTTTTCAATTTCCAAATGCAAGACCCTTCGCATTTCTTGGACTAGTGATTCGCCTTCAAGAGAAAGATAACTCCCAACGCTATATTAACCATGCTTTTTGCATAATATTTTTACAATGCTATATACCAGCATGTTCTCAGGCAGACTTGTAATTTTAATTTGAACCCAGTTTTTGAATCTTCCATTCATTCATACATTAAAATAAACAGCTATAGGGGTATCATAGAAATCAATTTCATATAAGTCTGTGTTCTCCCAGCAAGTTTGAGCAACAAAAACAAGCAAGCCACAACCACCATAATGTCTGAAGACTCTGAACTCATACTGACCTCATACAGATTGACATCATAATTCCTAAATGAAATCTAATGCATAGATTTAGCAGGCATCATATCAAAACATTTCTTAAATAATTCAGAAGTTAATCATTAGATCAAATGTTTGCCACACTTTCTCATGCCTAAACTTTTTAATCCTAATTTTTTTGAAGATTTTACAAAGACATTCAAGGTTGATTTCTACCATATAGTAGTTGATTTCAGATGTGTGTTTTTTGTTGTCATTGATACCAATGGAGAATATTGATTCATTGCCAGATTATGTTGCTGAAGCAAATTGTCATTCGAACAAGGTCCTCATTAAAGACTCTGCTTTGAGAAATCGCTGGGAAGAAATATTATTATTTGGAGGCCAACTATCTTTGCTTAGATAAATTCCTATGAAGAAATAATATTATTTGAAGGCTGAATATACCTTGCAAGTGGAAATTATAGTTAACCAGTTTTACCTACTTTGGGCCGACTCATTTTGGTGCCCAAATTAGGAGGCTAAATTGAATTGCAAATGTAGAAATCTATGTTTGTTTATATGGCTGACCTTCCTTGGCTAATCACCAAGCTTTAAGTGAACATATATTAAAAATTAAAAATAAATTTGAAATAAAGAATGGGCTGACCCATGTCTAGCGCCCATGTTTAGCATGAAAAAAAGCATATAAATTTACTGATTGTCTCCTTTGGCAATCAACAGTATCTCCGTATGACCGCCTTCTTTAGAGAAGATATAAGAAGAGTATGTGAAAAGTTTAGAAGGCAAGTAACTCACGATTATCCTTTCTTACATAAGCATATCTGAAGCAATGTAAATTAGATTTTAATTGCAGATCTAGAGGAGATTTTGTTGCAAATACAAGGCAGATTTTAAAAAGATTTTGTTGCAGATATAAGATGGATCTAAGAGGAGATTTTGTAGCAGAATTTAAAGAGATTTAGTTGCAAATCTCGAGAAAATTTTAAAGCAGATATTAAAGGAAATTTTGTAGCAGATATAAGGCAAATCTGTAAGGAGATTTATACTTCAAGAAATCTACGAATTCGTTTTTCAAGAGGTTGGTGCCTCTCCATAGAAGAGATTAGTGTCTCTTACTGGGTTGGAGTTCAGTTGTGGGGATTGGCGTCTCCTATGTGTCGCTGCCTAAAAATATACGTGCTGTCCAAAAGGTTGGTGTCTGCAAAGTTGCAAGGGAAGTTCTTATATATAAGCAAATCTTTTTACCTTGGTTTTCTACCGAAAGGGTCCCAACATAAATCATGGGTGACTTCTTGTGTTCCTAATTGTTGATATTCTAAAGGTGTTATTATTGTGTTTGTTGATTTGAAAAAGTTAAAAAGGGATTGTCTTATACTGATTCACCACCCCATCCCCACTCCCCCCCACCCCATTTCTCAGTATAATCTTGTACTCATCAATTGGTGTCGTAGCAAGTTCCTTCATAGTATAGTTTAAGTGCTAGAAGGAAGATGTTAAGAGCACACATGACCTAAAAAGAAAGACTCTCCTCCAACAAAGCTCCTTAGTTTGATGGAAGAAACTATGCCTATAGAACATAAGTATGCGCACCCTTCTTAATGGCTCTTGGATTTAATATTTGGCAATCTATGGTAAGTGGATATATTGCTCTGGTTACTACACCAATGGATCAAGATAGAAAGAGTGCTAGCAAAAATAATGCCAAAGCAATTAATACAATTTGGTGTGAACTATCGGAATCAAAAATTGTCAAAGTAATGCATTGTGTATCAGGCTATCAGCAAAGGAAATTTGGGGCAAACTTCTAAAGACTTATCAAGGAGATGGCAAGTTAACGAAAGCCAGGCTTCAAACACTAGGAAGGCAATTACAAAGCTTAAAAATGAAGGATGATGACAACATTACGGCCAATTTACTTTGTGTAGATGAAATCGTTATACTATCAGAGACCTTAGAGAAAAGATTGAGGATGAAATAATTATGCAAAAAGTATTTTTGTGTCTTCCCTTAAGGTTTGATACCAAAGTCTCTACTATTAAAGAAATAAAGGATCTTGATACACTCATAATGGATGAGTTGTATGTGATTTTCCCAGCTTACAAAACGAGGACCAAAAAGAAGAAACCATCTAAGAAAGAAGCAACCTTCAAACTGCAAAAGAAAATGAAGGAGCCCAAGCCAATTGATAGTTCCAATGAAGAATCAGAGGAAGAGGAAGCTAAAGAAAGGATCCAGATGAACAAAGGTCAGTCAGTTACCTATTAAATGCTTCGATTGCAGAAAGTAGAGCAATTTGCAGCCAAATGCCCATATACAAACTAAAAAGTAGTGAAGAAAAGCATAATGAAAAGGGAGGTGTCAAACATTATAGAAAAGGCCACAAACATAGCAAATTTGAGAAACAGAAGAGCTCTTACAGAAGCGAGAAAAGCTTCTATTCCAAAGAAGAAAATAGTTCTACCAAAATACATTGCTCTATTAGAGAAAAAATCCTTTTCATGGCGTTAGAAACAAAAGATGATATCTTATAAAGTAAAGAAAAGGTAGAGAAATGGACAGAAGGGGAGCAGAATGATGAAATGAATGGAGGCGATTAGAAGAGGAACTTATGTGTGCTTAATAAGAAATAAAGAAAGTTGAAAAGACGAATTTGAAGCAAAAGTTACAGCTTCAAGAGGACTATTAATCTAAAGACGAAAATGTCACAAAGTATTGAGAAGTCAAAGAAAATGATCATCAATCTGAAATTCAAACTGAAGAGGCAAAATGAATTGAGGAAGAAGTGAAAATACAATTAAAGGAAAAAGAAGAAAATTGTGAGGAGCCTCAAGTTAGAAAAGAGTACACCAATCTTGAAAGATATTATAAATGAGCAGAGGTCACCATTTATTAAGAGAGGTATTATTATAAACCAGAAGCTTCAAATCCTAAAGTCCCCAAGTCACCAAAGAAGGTGAATAAAGAAAAACCAAAAAGCTATGCTGATGTCCTCAAAAGCCCCATCAAAAGTGGAAGCAACAAGAAGAAAGAGAATCAAGCTCCACAGAAATCAGGCACTCCTTCGAAATCTTACAAGGAGAAATTCATAAATTTCTTTCCTCCGATGCAAGCACACATAACCAGGTTCCAACACTATTTCTGTGGATATTGCTTTGTATGTAATCAATTTGTTCATAAAGCAATAGATTGTAGAATACATGCTAGAGATTTTGGTTGGAATAAGAATAGAAGTCCTTATGGATTTATAAACAGGAACTATAACTCTATACCACTCTAGTTAACTACAATATTATATGCTATAAGTGCAACTATTTAGGGCACACTGCATGTTTTTCTAGAAGTGATTTTGTAGAACCTCCCAAGAAAAACACAAAGAATTGTACTATGGCTAAGAAAAAAAAAGTATAAAAATATGAAAACAAAAGGAGAAAGAAAAGAAGCAATTTATGTTTGTACAAACTGTGCTACATGTTCAAAACGAGAGAGATCAATGGTATATTTACAATGGTTTCTCAAGTTACATGATTGGTAACAAGAGCAAATTCCTCACCTTGAAGAGAGTGAATATAAAAGGAAAAGGTACTCTTAGTCTAGACCATAGTTTAGAGGCTCGTACTCAGCAATTACTCAAAAATTCCAAAAATTTTAACTGGGCAAATTAGAAATTACTAAAAAAATTAAAATCTCTTACAGAAACGTTTTTTTTTTTTTGCAAAATTCAAATACAAAATGTCTAAAGGGCACTTTGGATTTCATCTTATGTTTTCCAAGAGGTGAAGATTTCACCTCGGTATCTTGCAGATTCGGCCAGGGACATTGATGACAAAAAAAGCACAAGTGGAGATCCATTCTTTCTAAGCAATAGTCGCGTGTCAAGCTTAAGTAAGAAATGGATATCAATTTCTTATCCACAACGAAGGAAACTTAGTCAGTAGAAGTCTCTTGTCGCACTAGGGTCCTTTGGATGAAACAAATTTTGAGAGAAAGCACGGCAAAATACAATCATCCAAAATCCATATTTTGTGATAACACGAGTGCAATCAATATATCGAAGAATCCTATGATGTGCTCCTGAACCAAACACATTCCAATCAAATATCATTTCCAAATGGAGCGTGTGGCAGCCTAGCAAGTGAAGTTGGAATATATTGCTACACAAGAATAATTTACAAAAAATTTCACAAAACCACTTCCAAAAGAGACTTTTGAGTACCTTCAATAGAAACTGAATGTGACTTCCTCTTCATTGAGTCATTAATGAGATGCATTATTCAGAGGGGGCCTAGCACTGCATTAGCTTATAGCTCTAGGGATTCCTTTGCCATTGATGTCAAAAGGGAAGAAGCAGATGAATGGGGAGCATGAGAGTTGGGGGAAGCATTATGCATTCACATATTATTTCTATGAGAGGTTGCCATCAATGAAAAAGGGCGACAGATTGTTGAATTATGTCATTGATGACAAAGGAGATTATTGGTTCATTGTCAAATTATGTTGATGAAGCAAATCATCATTTGAGAAACACCCTCATTAAAGAATTATCTTTGAGAAATCACTGAGAAGAAATAATATTATTTGGAGGCCAACTATACCTTTCAAGTTGAAAGTAAATTTAACCAGCTTTACCCAGTTTGGACTAGCTCATTTTGGTGCCCAAATTAAGAGATTAAATTGAATTTAAAATAAGTCCATGTTTGTTAAATAGGGTTGACCTTCCTCGGCCAATCGAACAACTTCAGGTGAATGTAAATTTTAAAAAAATGGAAATCAAGAATGGGCCGACCCATGTCTAGAGCCCGTGTTTAGCATGAAAAGGTGCATATAAATTTAAAAAAATTCTTCTCTGGCAATCATCATGTCTTTCCATTTGCTCACCCTCTTTGCAGAAGATATAAGAAGAGTACGTGAAGATTTTTGAAGCAACTCACAATTATCCTTCCTTACATAAGCAGATCTGAAGCAATGCAAATCAGATCTAGAGTAGATTTTATTGCAAATATAATGCAGATCATAAGAAGATTTTGTTCCAGATATAAGGCAGATCTAAGAGGAGATTTTTTTTGCAAGGCAGATCTCAAAAATAACTTTTTTTGCAAATATAAGGCAGATATTAAGGAGATTTAATCTTCAGTCAAAGATTTTGTTATTCAAGAAGTTGGTACCACTCCATACAAGAGATTCGTGTCTTTCACTGGATTGGTACTTAGTTGTGGGGATTGGTGTCTCCAGTGGGTTGGTGCCTACAAATATTAGCGGAGATTGATGTCTCCAATAGATTGGTGCCTACAAAGTTGTAAGAAAGGTTATTAAAAGTAAATCTTTTTACCCTGGTTGTCTTCTGAAATAATTTCCACATAAATTGTGTACTCTTGTTGTGTTCCTAATTGTTGAAATTTTGAAGTTATTATTATTGTGGTTGTTCATTTGAAAATGTTAAAAGGATTATAAGCTTGTGCTTATAAAAGTCCAACTTATGAATGTTGTGCGTGGTCACAGTAATATAATTTAAAATAAAATGAATCTCAAGCATTTTGTAAACTAACCCCAACCATATGGATATAGAATCTAAAGTCAGCAGTATTCAATAATTGTAAATTGTAAAAAATAGAAATAAACACAATCTGTATAGTGTTTTACCTCAAATTCTACTGGGGTACTTGTCCGGATAGCTTCATCAGATCCATCATTCTATACAGGAAAACAGATCAATCAAAAACTTATTAGTAAATGGTCCAAATTCAAGAAAAAATCAAAGATAAATGAAAATACATCATATATATCAAGAGTACTCTGAAACTTGTATAAATAGGAATTTCCATTTCAAGATCTTTGAATTATTCCAGAATCCGTATACTAGAATCGATTTAGAGTGTGAAATTGCTCTGAAAAGGATTCAGTACGCCATAATTGTTAATCATGATAATATATATATATTAATCTACTATATATACTTGATTCTAAAGTTAATGTAGAATGTGACATTGAATGATGATTTTGATATGCCATATCAATTAGTTGGCTTTGTTTTGCAAGATGCATCAGCCCCTTAAGAGTTATTATATTTCCAGGCACTAACAGATTGACAAACCCAACTCCCACAGGATAGTGTGATACCAGACAGGTGTTGTACCATTTTCAAATAGGGGGAAATACACAAGCAAAGAATGTAGCAATGGAAATTAGAGTTATCAATATTATTCATAACCCACAAATTTGCAGAGGTTGAAATCTCAGTGATTACGCCTGATAACGACTATCACTAAACTTTAGACAATCCAAACAGTCGTCGTAATTTAAAAACTTGAACTTCAGATGTTACAGTCAATGCTGCAACCAACTGATCTTTTTCCAAAAACTGTGGGGAAGAAGATGACATTTCAAAAATCTGAAAATATTAAGCATACGTTAAAAAACTTTGGACACATGCTCATAGCTAGCTCTGGAAAAGCTTATAACAGGAATACCATTCCAGTTACACACAATAGGGAACACAATATTTATAGACTTCAGAAGGAGAACTCCAACACTGGTTTGAAGTTTAAATTGTAGTCAATTATAACAAGCACTTTTGAAAATATTAACAGCATACTTCCTATTATGTCATGCACTAGATCTTAAACATGAACGGATCCGAATATTGCTCACTAAAAGACACTTTGCGAGATTCAAATTCCAAACCCAATAATAGGGTTGAAAATATCTGTTACCACACATAAGCAGATTGTCAGATAAAAAGGAGTTGATTTCCTGCACAACCTCAGGAAAAATTTCTGCACAATGAGGAAGATGTGAATGGAAATAGGTTTATCATTGACAATCTATCAACAATTTTGCAGTGGCTATTTATGACAACTATGGAAAATGTACATAGCTTAATCAAAGAAAACTTTCCAACACAAAAATTCGGAGGGCCGAGAAAGTAAAATTACATTTCAACTGTTGGAATAGATGTGTGGACCATGATAACTTGTTATATTAAGGAATTAAATCATAAACAGAATAATTAATCAACAGGGAGCAAGGCCGCGAAAAATTGCGAGGGACCTGGTGAACCACTCACATATGAATTTCAAGGGTGATGATAACTCTACAATTAGGTAGTTCTTCATAGCATCTGTTGCCATCACCGTAAGCATAGACTAAAACGTATCATATGTTTAACAAAATATTCATCTTCCTATATGAGAAATAATTATATAAGGAAAAACAAAAAATAAGCCATGCCTGAATGTATGGAAAGTAAATGTCTTTTAGCATGCATTTAAGTTGATCCTCATTCCAATACTGTGACTTTAAGCTGGATATATGCACCTGTTGTAATTACAAGAAATAGTTAATTTTTTACACACAGAACATATCATAATTTGTCAAAAACTAAAACAACAAAAAATCATACATGAAGTTCAGCAAATAAATATTGACAATGATATAAGTTATTTAAAAATATATATCTTACATTGCCCACAAGACAGCCATAATGAGATTGATATAAAATTTATCATGAATCAAAAAGCACTGTCACCTGTGCTCAAAATCATTAAAGCTATCACCTCACATTGATAGATTCAATAACCAAGCTTTTATTGGACAACTTTAATATTTTCCAAACAAGCAGTGGACAATTCCACTACTTGAGTATTAGATGTGTCTACATGCCAATTTTACTGCGCTAATATAATATCATAAGCCATTATTCTTTATGATAAAAGATAAATGTTTTTGTTTTTTTTTAATGTTGTGCCAGAGCTATCCCTGCGACCCAGCCCAGCGCCCAACCCACCTTACCTTGGTCTTACTTGCTGCCAAGTTGGGGTTCATGAATGGGCGAGACTAATCCTTTGGGATGTACCAAGCTGCCCGCAAGCCAGATGCATCGGGTGAGTCCGAGCATGGAGTCGAACTCAAGACCACTAGGGAGAAAACCTCAGTTATCGAGTTTGTACCAATAGGCCCCAAACCAGGTTTGGCTACGCACCCAGTACTGGTTCATCTGTGGGTACTTGTTGGGTACTATGGGCACATGATATGGCTGATTCGAATATTTATCTTTGGCATTTGGCATTGATCAATGATCGAGTATCATACTATGAAATGATTTAGTTTTACAATTTTGTATATTTCTCTTATTTTTTGTCTATATAATGCAAATATACACACACACACACACACACACACACACACAAACCCATACATACCCAAACCCCTAAAAAAAATTCATGTACCCACATACCAGGTTCTTGTACCCGTACCCGCACCCGTCCCCGAACTTGAACCGGTGACCTAGGAGAAAACCCAAGGCCAAAGCCAACTTAAAGATAATTGTATTATTATTTATTAAATAGTACAAACTCAATCAATGGAACGGAGGAAAGAACCATTTAGTGAAGAACGTTAAAAAATGGGACACAAGAAAGCATGCAAAAACAACTATAGATATCCTAAGCTAACAAACACTAAAGCAACGGCTTTGTAAGTAGCTGTAAATATATTGTGATATATATGTTGAAACAAATAGAAGCAATAAACAAAATATTGAAATGAAATAGGAGCAATTTATCTCCTAAAGAATGCTATGGTGATGAAACCATGTCACTCACATCATGTTCACAGTGTGTCCAAGTACATCCTATTGCCACATCATGTCGTTGCTGAGGATGGAATTCAGCATGTGAACAAAACCCAATCTACTGGTTGCAAAGCAAGCAGCCACCTGTTAACGAACTTGCTGCATTACATTCACGATTTTGTGTCTTTATCTCTGCAGTGAAAATTTCCTCTTTGCCTTCAATGCTACTTTGGAGGCTGTTGTAATTTTGCCACACCACCTCAAAACATTCATCTTTTAGTGAAGCTCTCTTGCAGAATGCACTGAGACTATCAGTTCTATTAATGTTGTTTTCAACTTATTTGGCTACCAGAGTTGCCAATCACCCTTGTCGGGAGCCATCTATATTGGCCAGGTTGATATGAAGAGAATACCTTCCTCTATGTTTTAGAGCAATTCAGCACTTAGTTTTGGTAGAGGGCAGTGGTGTTATATCATGTCCTTTTTTTTGGACCTTAGAATTTAATTAAATAATTAAAATTTAAGTTGTCAAAAAATAATAAATTTAATGACAACTTAATCCAATTATTTAATAAATTATTAAATTGACTTTTATGGCGAGTTAAGTGGAAATTTAATAAAGTCACTTTATTATTGTTTCCCCTAAGTTCAAATTAAAATAAAAGAGGGGGGAAATCAAAAGACACAGGGAAAGGAAAATCAAGAGGCAAAGCAAAGGGAAAGCCAAGAGTCATTGCATTGAGCTTTAAAAGAAAGAACAATGAGAGGCTCACTCAAAATATGCTTGGTTTATTATTTTTTCTTTGTAAGAGCTCTGAGAACTTCTGACTTTTAAGCAAACCCTAGGACCGAAACCCGCGAGTTTGGAAAATTGGACGAAAATGCAATTCCATTTTTAAGGTGGATTCATCTAGGATTCACGAAGGTGCTTCATTGTTTAGTTTATTGAAGGCTTTATTCAAAATCTTACAGCAAGTTTCACAAATAAGTATTTAATTTGGGATGTTTTATTAATTGAAATCAAGGGTTCTAATGAAGATGTTTTCACATTGAATTTCTTGTAACTAGCAACTCAACTCTATGTTGCAAGGTTCGTACCCATAGGCCCCAAGCAGGGTGCGGACCCGGTTCGGGTGCGTTTGTGGGTACGTGTTGGGTGGCACTTTGGGTGTGCCAGGGAAAAGTGGGCCCAAAACCAAGCAAAAAAAAAATTATTTTTTACTTCTAACCCTAAAACGGCCCAATATGAGGCCTTCAAACACAAAAACATTTCATTTTTACCTCTTATTTCGCTCTCACCATATTTTCTCTCCATCCTGGCATTTTGAAGAGAGGTGATTGTATTCAAACGAGATCGATTGTGGAGTGCCAAAGAGCTTCCACAAACAAGAATTAATTGTTTAAAGTATGCATTTAAACCCTATTCTTTAGTCTTTTGATGAATTTTTTCAAGTTTTTGAGGGATTTTTTAAAGTTTGTGAAGAATTTTTTCAAGTATGTTTTTTTTTCATTGTTTTTAATAGATTGCAACAATGGCTAGTAGACAAAGTTCAGTGGGTGGAGAGGGAAGTCAAAAATTCAAAATTGATAAAGGATCTCCTTTATGGAGACATAACACAAAAATTTCACAACTTCCTAGAGATGGGGGATTTATTTGGAAGTGTATTTTTTGCAATACATAATATAATAGCTCCTATTACCGAGTGAAACTTCATTTTTTGGGTGCCAGTGGTAAAGGGATTAATATGTGTGAGGGCCTAGATAATAAGGGGTTGTCTGTTGTACAAATAACAAGATTTATAAAAGAACAGGAAGATGCTGACAAAGTGATTGCAAAAGGAAAACAAAGTGGCTATAGTTCCCGAAAGAATAAACCAATGACATTACACTCTCAGATAGTTATGGCCTCCAAACATCCCTTCTTGCCTATGCCCTCTATGGAAGATGAAGATGAAGAACCGCAAATCCCCACCCGCAAGAAAGGCCCATTGGAGAGGGCATTTAAAATTGAGGCAAGAGATATTGTTGAATTAAACATTGCACGTTGCCTCTACACCAATGGTCTTCCATTTAGCTTGGTGAGATCACCATATTGGCAGGACATGGTGTCATCAATAAATAGTGCACCTCCTAGTTTCACAAGTCGCAAGTATGAAAAGGTGCATACCACCTTATTGCAAAAAGAGGGGAAATCTATAGAGGCCCAACTAAAACCAATTACAAATTCTTGGACTGAAACAAGTGTATCTATTGTTTCCAATGCATGGAAAGATTGCAAAAATCGTCCATTGAACAATGTTATTGCAATGTCCCCCAAAGGAGCAATGTTTTCGAGGGCAGTTGACTATGAAGGGGAAGTGAAAGATGCAAAGTTCATTTCTAGGATTCTCATTTACTCCATGGAGATGGTGGGTAATAAAAATGTTGTCCAAGAAATTACGGACAATGGAAAAGTTTGCAAGGTTACAGGTACTTTGGTAGAGGCTAGATATGAGCACATCTTTTGGACACTATGCACTATACACTCGGTCAATTTGGTAATGTAAGCAATTGGCACCCAAATAGGGTGGGTGAAAGAAATTTTCAGAAATTTTTCAAGATTGGAAATGTTGAAGGTAAATTTAATTTATTTAGTCTCATTTATGTCATGTTTTACATAGTTGAATAAAATATATGTTGCGTTATTTACAAATTTTAAATGTGTTATTACTTATTAACTTACTATTAACATGTTCTTAGGTTGTTGAGACCCGGTTTGCATCTCACACAGTTAATCTGAGAGGACTTGTGAAGGTGAAACAAGTATTGAGTCAAATGCTAATTAGCAACCAATGGGGTGGTATATAGAAGCATCAAATTCAGAGATGGCCCAAAAGGTCAAGGCATAGATCTTGGATGATGATTGGTGGGTTTGCGTGGAATATGTATTGGAATTCACCGAGCCTATCCTGTCTATGTTTTGGTTTGCTGATACACATGAACCATGCTGGGGGGATGTGTAGATAGCACGGACACAATGTTGGAGAAAATAGACGTGGTAACACAAAGGATTGAGAATGATCCTGAAGACAACTTTTACAAAAGGGTGGAAGCCATTGTTCTTCATCGTTGGAAAAGGATGACCAAGTCATTGCACCTCCTTGCAAATGCCCTATCTCCCATGTATTATAGATCACAAGTACTTTCTACCCCAAGAAGAGTACCACCATATAGAGATTCTAAAGTTGCTAATGGGTACAAGTGGGCATTTAGTAGACTCTTAAAACATCTAGAGGTGGAGTCAAGTGTTAGGAAAGAATTTGGATTGCTTCTTTCAGGAAAAAAGCATACCACTTGTGCTGTCAAAGACCAATTCAAAATGGATGCTATTACATGATGGTACCTCCATGGTCAAGAGTTTATGTACCTCCAAACTCTTGGAATCAAGATATTCTCACAAGTTTTTGTTTTTGTTTTTGTTTTTTGCCACTTGTATTGTGGAATTGAACACTTAACATTCTTGAATTTATCTTGCATTTTTTTTTGTTGGTTTTCTCTCCAAGTTGCAAGCTCTTCTGCCACTGAACAGAATTGGAATACATACTCATTTATCCACTCAGTGAAGTGTAACCGGTTGGCTGCAAAAAGAGCTGAAGACTTGGTGTATATTCATTCCAATTTGTGCCTTTTGTTACCTAAGGATCCTGAATACAATGAGGCAGCAGCGGAGGTTTGGGATGTAGCACCCGAATCTACCGACTTGGATGCAACGATTCAGATCTTGCTCAAGTCATCAGTAGTATGAAATGAAGCATGGAAGGTATTTTAATCCTTCAAATGTTTTGTCAGCGATTATATTGGAGATTCAAATCTTAGCAATGGTTGGAAAAAATACTGGCTCTAAAGATTATTACATGGAGCTAGCAAATTATTCGCAGGGCTTATACTTGAACAATTCCAATATCGGAATTTGCAGTGCACCGTGCTTCATGTATCAGAAGTCATTGCTTCTTGTCCGGGTACAATTTCTATGCACTTGGCACAAGTTGCCTTTTGTGTGTAGTTTGGTAATTTGGGAAGAAAACAAAGAAGGATCCCACGCATTTGGAAGGTGTATCCAACTAATGATTGAAGACTGAGTTTGTTGTTGATCATATCCTGATACATGAATATGACTGCAGTAGCATGAGACTATGCAGACACGTGAATTGATTGCATTTCTGAGTAAGGAGAGATTCATATTCTGTTGGCACGGGTTATGTGATTTTGAGCACTGAAGAATTCAGCATCCAGATCTTATTATCAATACTGTGTTCTCATTAACATTGGAGTCTGCAATATCAGGTCATAATAAATTAATTATTCTCTGTATTTTCTGCAACTATATCTGGTTCCTGGTAATATTGTTCTATTCAATGAATATGTAATTGCTGGGGTAGACATGATTATTAGTATGATCTCTGGATGCTGGAACATTCATGGTAATTACAAAACTACCTCATGCAAATCTGAAATGTTCAAACCTGCAAACTGCAGAATGAAAGAAACTGTTTGCGAAAATTTCTAAATGTGGAGAGATTTATTGAGTACACGAAAACTGTTTGACAAATTACACTTGGAAAACTATTTGACAAATTACATATAAAGAAATGCAGACAATTGGTGAGATTTGGCACAAACAGGGGTAGCTTATTACATGCTAAGGGGTATAATGCTGGCAGCTTAGTCAACCACTCTCTCAGTGGCAATGGACTGGAATGAAGAGTGTTGGTAAAAATACTGGTAGTAGATAGCACACATCCAGAATATGCCAGGAAAAATGCTGTTTTGCTGAATGAAACCAGTAAGTAAAGATATTGTGGACCCTGTCAAATAATCAGCAGCACATAGAAACTTAAACCCCATATAGCAGACTCCACGGAGATAAGACTGATTCATTAAACAGCAGCAAATGTAGCAAATCATATGTTCCTCTTGTGTTCCTAATTGCTAGATCTTGCATATGTGTTACTATTGTGGATGATTAAATTTTGAAGTATTGCTATTGTAGTTACTTGAGTTTTAAAAAATTAAAAGTATACTGATTCACACTCCATCTCGGTATAACTGGGTGTTTCTCAAAAACATGATGTCATTGACCATGATGACATAAATCCATATCCAAACTAGATCACACATGACGCAGATGAGCTTGAGGAGGCCCTCTTTTCCAAGTAAGAGATAGCTGACATTGATAGAGAAGTAGCAGAATGGGCAGCAGTTGTAGGCACACAGCAAACCTAAGTGGAAGGTGAGGCTGAGGCATCACTTGACGAGTCATTGGATGCAGCTGCCCACAACACACCTGAGGAGATACTCTTTCCCCAATGGAATCAATACCATCCACTCCAAGGGAACCTACAAAATTACATGGCAGTCTTATAGAAGAAATTTGTGCATTATTACTATGGTTTTCCAACTTTTTATCACATGACACTATAATTTATATTGAACTTCTTTTCTGACATATGAATGAATGAAAAACTAATTATCAATTCTCTAGAATTAGTTCTATGCATGTTTTCTAAGATTATTCAGAAATAAATGTAACTTTTTTATGTTTTGGAAAATTTACCCAGTTTCGGTGATCTTTCACTGAATTACCAAGTCCACATCAAATTTGGGCCTGCTGAGCTTTGTCAACTCGCAAGCTTTCAAATTCTTTATGTTATTCACCAATTTTTCACCAAGCTTTTTGCTGAGTACAAGTCCAACTCCCAATCATTTTTTTGTGCTGCTGAGTTTTTTCTGAGTCTGATTTTATTGACCTTTGGTTTTGACAAGTACATTCATGCAGTTAAAAAGCAATTCTATTTACCTATGCATGAACGTGTTTTGAATTTTAAGTTACCTTATAGTCTTGCCGAGTTACTTACCAGTGGAGATATTTGTAATTTTGTAACATCTGATAATGGTTTTGGATGCTCTTAAAGGCCAAGACGAGCATTTGATCAGTCAGTTTTAAAACCTATAGATTTAGTATTTGGTTTTCATCCTAATGATCTTCAAATCTTTAGGTATCAATTAAAATACCTTTTCAATTTTGTTATGGTTTTGCACAGCTTCAAAGAGCAGGACTGAAGTCTTTAAATGTTTTAAGACCCTATAATTTTAATCTAGAAATGTGTCAATAGAATTGTGTACTGTGGTGATTCTCATAGATGCCTTCTAGCAAGAAGTTTAGGCTTTTGCTGTATCTATAGTGTCCACTCACCTGCTGCCCCACTCTCTGTTCATATTTCTTGCATTAAGAATTATTGAATCTCATGGTACCGAGCTTTGTTTGCATTTGTTATTTCCATTGATACATATCATTCCTCCTTTTGTGTCATACAGGATATGTTGTGATTGTTTTATCAAAGTGTTGTGAAGTGTTAATGAAACTAAAAATAAATGAATCCATGCACAATGAGAACATAAAATTTCTATTTTCTAACTTCATACGACTATTCATAGGAAACAAATTTAAGCAATCTGGTCATGGTTTTAATCTATAAGGATGCATATCAATTGAGTTGAGAGTTGCCTGGAAATCAATACAGATGCAGTATAAGATACAGACAAGGAATCTAATAGATCCACTAATACAGATATTGCTAGATATGGCAATTACAAAATAATACATATATTCATTTATTTATACATCTAAGTTTAAAGAACATAACTTTGTATATACAGTTATTGTTCTATCGGTTTTGATAGTAGAGTTTCTAATATTTATTTTGTTATATTAATTATGTGTGTATGTATGTGCACGTGTGTGTGCGTGTGTCAGTGAACAATTTATACTATACAATATCAGATACAACCTAATATAGGCTCATGTATGGATGCATCTTTATTGTATCTGTACCCAGTATCTGGCATGCACATACATTTATACAGAAAAGGGGTTGTACTATCAATTATCCAACAACTCTGATAGAATTGTATTTTGTCAAGTTGCTCACACAGTAAACCTACTAGCATGGATTTAGGCTTTAATTGTAACTATGCAATGATACTCTTCACTCAGTGCATCACTTTGTGATCTTATTTGTTATATTCTAAGATACCAGATTCGCACCTCCTGCCTGTACATCCAGATGCGGATTCGTTCAGAGCCGGATGTTGTCCGAATGTGCCTAGGGTGCGCAGCCGCATCCACACCCTGTGGATGCATCTGGATGCGCAATCAGGCACATTTGTGCGCATCCACAGGGTATGGATGTGCACCCAAAAAAATGATTTTTGACTTTAAAAAAAACCATTTTAACGCACTTTTTATTTTTTTTTTTCCACAAAACCCTAAAACGGCCCTTCATGAGGCTCATTCATTGTTAAAGCATATCATTTTGTCTGCTAGTTTGGTCTCTTCTCATTTGGTCTCCATTTTGGCATTTTGAAGGGCAAGTAAATATTTTCTAAGGGGATCGTTCATAGAGTGCCAAATAGCTTTTACAAAGGAGATCTAAGCATCTAAGATAAACAGTTGACCCTATTCTTGAGTCTTTTAATGAATTTTCTCGAGTTTGGGATGAAATTTTTTCCAATTTGTTTTTTAAACAAAATAAAGAAACAAGTTTAGCTCTCTATTATAATATTTTTGTATCTTTATTTTGCACTTGTATGCTTGAATTTCTTAGTTTTTTTCTAGTTTCAATTTATTTAATTTCTTATAATAGATAGAAATTAGATTGCAAGAATGGCCACTAGCAAAAGTTCAGTGGGTGGGAAAGGAAACCATAAATTCAAAATTGATATAGGATCTCCTTAATGGAGACATACCACAAGAATTTCACAGGTTCCAGGAGGTGGGGCAATATTTGGAGGTGTAATTATTGTAGTAAACCAAAAAACAGCTCATATTCTTGAGTGAAGCTTCACTTTATGGGCCCTGCTGGTAAAGGGATGTGAATGTGTCGAGCCCTCAGAGGAAGGGGTTGTCTCCTGCACAAGTAGCAAGATTTGTAAAAGAACATGAAGAGGCTGATAAATTGGTTCTAGGATCAAAACAAAGTACCTATACTAGTGGAGTCGGAAAGAAAAATTAATGAATGTACCCACTGATATAGTTGCAGCCTCCAAACATCCCATGTTACCTATATCAGAAAATGAAGATGAAGTACAAATTACCACCCACAAAAGAGGTCCATTGGTATGGCATTTAAAATGGAGGCAAGAGACGTTGTTGAACAAAAAATTGCATGTTGTTTCTACGCCAATGATCTTCCTTTCAACTTGGTAAGATCGCCATATTTGTGGGAAATGGTATCGCCAATCAATAGTGCACAGACAAGTTTCACAAGTCCTAGGTTTGAAAAGGTGCGTACCACCTTGTTGCAAAAAGAGAGGAATGTTATAGATACCTCCTTTCAACCAATTAGAGATTCTTGGATTGATTTAGGAGTTTCTATTGTTTCCGATGGATGGAAAGATAATAGAAGTTGTCCATTGATTAATGTTATTGCAGTGTCACCTAAAGGGGCAATGTTTTTTAGGGCAGTTGATTGTAAAGGGGAAGTGAAAGATGCACAGTTCATTTCAAGAATTCTCATTGAGTCCATAAAGATGGTGGGTAATGAGAATGTGGTGCAGGTAATTACAAACTGCAAAAAAATTGTAGGGGTGCAGATGCTTTGGTTGAGGCAAGATATGAGCACATTATTTGGACACCATGCACCACACACTCCCTCAACTTGGTGATGCAACAAACTGGCACTTAAATAGAGTGGGTGAAACAAATATACGAAGAGGGCGAGGAGATCCAAATGTTTGGACAAACCACCAAATGTCACAATCAATATTCAGATCTTTCTCAAGATTGGAGCTGTTGAAGGTAAATACTTAATTTTATTTATTTATTTAGTTTTATTTATGTCATGTTCATTTATCAATTTGTATATAAATTTTCTTAATATTTATAATTTTTTTAACGTGTTATTTACATATTGATATTGTTATCAACTTGTTGAGGTTGTTGAGAACCTCTTTGAATCTCATGTTGTTATGATACAACTCTTGAAGGTGCAAGAGGCATTGTGTCAAAAAAAATTTTGCAAACAATGGGGTGTATGGAAGGCTTCACATTTAGTGAGGGCCCAAAAGATCAAGTCATTGGTCTTGGATGACAATTGTTTGGCTCATGTGGAATATGTATTGGAATTCACTAAGCTATCATGACTACGCTCTGATTTGTTGATACAAATGCACCTTATTTGGGGGATGTCTATGATGGCACGGACACAATGGTAGATAAAGTAAAATTGGCAATACAAAAATATGAGAATCACCCCATGGAATATGAAACCTTCAACAATAAGGTGGACTCAATTATTCATCATCATTGAAAAAAGATGACCTCCCCATTGCACCTCCTTGCATATGCCCTATGGCCCAGGTACTATAGTAAGAAAGTACTTTCTATTCCAGGGAGATTAGCACCATATAGAGATGAAGAAGTTGCCAATGGGTACAAGCGGGTATTTGCTAGACTCTTCCAAGATGAAGAAGTAGAGAAAGAAGTTAGGAAAGAATTTGGCATGTTTGCCTCAAGAAGAAGTCATACTCGAACAGCTATTAATGACCAATACAACAAGGAAGTTGTCACAGAGGTATCTCCAACCTCTTGCAATCAAGATCCTCTAACAAGTAAGTTTTCTTTGTTTTTTTTACCACTTGTACTCTACAATTTAGTACTTAACATTCTTTAATTTACTTTGCATTTTTTATTTTTTATTTTGTGAAAACTATCCAAGTTGCAAGTTCTTCTGTCGCTGAATGGAATCAGAGGACATACTTCTTTATCCACCCAGTGAAGCATAACCTGTTGGGTTCAAAAAAAGTTGAAAACTTGATTTATATTCATTCCAACTTGCATCTTCTGTCACATAAGGAGGAACACTACAAGGATGGGGCAACGAAGCTTTCAAATGTAGCCCTTGAATGTGACAACTTGGATGCAACCATTGAGGATCTTACTAGACTCACTACGGCTTATGATGATGATGATGACATCCCTACACATAGTGCATCTAGTGCAAGTGGAACCGCTTTGGGTTCAAATGATCCTGAACTTGCAACAGCTGAAGATGAAAATCCAATAGATGATGATTTTTTTGATAATCCTCTTGATGATTGATGAATCATGAACTACATTTTGTAATTGTAATGAATTTCTGATTTTCACTGGAATCGTGAACATAGACATATATGATATGGCTTATTTGAATATTTGTGAGCTATCAATTGGCATTTAATATTTATCTTTGGCGTTTGGCATTGATGAATGATGAAGTATCATACTAACAAATCATTTAATTTTGTATATTTCTTTAATTCTTTTGTATATATATGAATTTATAATATATGTATATACATGTACCTAAACACATCCAAACCCCCCCCCCNAAAAAAAAAAAAAAAAAAAACAGTTCACGTATCCACATACCGGGTTCTTGTACACGCATCCAGATTTGAACCGGTAACACAGGTTTATTGGCAATCGTTGAACTTTATGTTGCCGAGCCTTGTTTGTCCATTAGTATATACTATTCCTCTTTCCATTAGAAATATAAAATCTTCATACACATACAAGACTAGTAATTTTTAAGGAAACACTGGTCAAGTCTAGATGACAAATAATTTATAAATTCATGCGACATGACCACATCAATTTCTATTCTCTAAAATCATTATTATATTCATATTAAACAATTTTGAGCAGTCTCATCATGTATATTCAAAATGCAAATATAGCTGTAATAAAAACATTTCAACATCAAACTTAGCCACATAGACCAAACTTCTGTAAAAGCGCTAAAAAGATAAAGTTAGCCACAAATTTATGTAAAAGTGTTGACAAAATAAACAGTAAAATTTGTCTAACTTGAAAAAAAAATTCAAATCAAACTGCCATACTGCTACAATATACATTACCTTGGTGAAACTACCATGGGGAGACATTTCTCTTTCTTCTTGTGAAACCTCTCTTATTTCCCCTGGTGTCTGAAAGTACATTGCTTATTAGAAGCCAAAAACATATCTTACTGGTATCCACATAGTTGAATTCAAAATTCAAGATTGATAACAATGCCAAAATAAACATTATCAGTAATTTTTAGCCCTAAAGAACCCAGCAGACACATTTATTGACTGAAGGAACAATGCAAGCAACCATTAATTTCATATTCCAATTTTTGTGTTGATAGAAATGACTAACAAGCTTTTATAATCTTGCCTATAGAAAATAAAACACACAAATCTATCCTTTAACTTGAAACAGAACTAAATGGTGAGTTCTTACCCTCCAGATTCGATCTGCTTTCGACCTCTGTACCAATGAATCCTTTTCCAGCCTAAGGGTGACAACTTTCTTTGAAGTTTTTGTTTTTGATGACACCATAACTACACTGGAAAAGCCAACATTTCAAACATCAAATATAATCATTGTCTGGTTGTCAACTTTTTCAAATTTTATCAAGAAAATATTTGTTTGCACAGATTTTATAAATATCAAGCCATACCTTCCCAGATACATTGAAGCTGCAACCCCCCCACATCCATACATTCCAAAGAAAGGCTGTAAGAAAAACAGGCATGTAATAACATCTGTCATTATACCGCAGGAAATTTGTAAATCAATAGTTGAAAACTTAAAAGGAATGGTATCTCTCAAAACAAGATAATCTTATCACCTTTAGTATTAAAAGAAATATCAAACTATTAAAAAATAATATTAAACATTCTACACTTCAGGAAGTTGCATTTTGATTTTCATTCCCAAGTGCATAACGGAAGTCTTGTTTTTAAGCTCAGAAAAAGATTACCATGAAACCTCCATCACAGATCATAATCTGTTGAAACAGTACAGATTTCAATTTAACCTAAAATATTTTGTTAGTATGAATTATGCTTGAATAGAATGTACTACAGGAACTCTGTAAATCATTACTTGAAACGAGCACAGAACCCTAGAACCAAATAATTCTATAATGTTCAAGTATTAAAATAAGTATTAACTACACTTCTCAAAGTCATCTATCAATTCAAAAGTGCATATGGGGTGAAAGTGTATCCTGAGAAGATTAAAGCCATTGTTGAGAGGCCAACGCTAGTTAATCGCTCACAGTTGAAGGGATTCCTTGGTCTATGCGGTTTCTACAGAAGATTTGTAAAAGGATTTTCACGGCTAGCAACTCCATTGTCAGATCTCACTAAAAAAGGAGCATTTGAGTGGTCACACTCAGCGCAGCAGTGTTTCGAGCACTTCAAACAAAAACGTTGGACAGCGAGCAGATAAATGACCGTAGGAGGAGGAAACTATGTTTTCATTGCAAAGAGCCTTGGGATCCTTCACACAAATGTTCAGTCAAAGCAAAGGCAACACAGGTTGAGTATTTTTCAATTGAGGAGTTAGCATCAGAGGATGCAGAACAACAATCTGCTTTGGAGGGCAGCGATGAGGAAAATACCACAGGAGAGGAGGTGGTGGAAAAACTATTGCACGTATTTTAAGTGATGAGCATGCAATAACAGTTAAGGTGAGAAGTGGCAGCCAGTTATTACATTGGTGGACACAGGGGCTACCCATAATTTTAACTCAGAGAGACTAGTCAAGAAGACAACTTCAAACTGAGGGGCATGAAGGCTTCAGAGTTATAGTGGCTAGTGGACATAAGTTACAAAGCACTCGCATGATTACTAATCTACATATGCGGATGGGAGACTATGACATGGTGGGAAAAATTTATGTAGTTAACATGGAAGATTATGATGTCATTCTTGGTATGACCTGGATGAAGACTCTCCATGAGTTCACTTTTAACTTAGATAAAATGGAGTTGCATTTTGAGCACCAAGGTAGGAAAGTGGTACTTAGAGCTTTATCAGACGGTGGACTCGGGGTGGTAAATGGAGCGGTTATTCAGACATGATGAGATAGAGTGGGCAGCAAAGTGTCTTATTATACCTATAGTTTTAGATCAGCGAGTGAAGAATTGCCACCCAGACATACAGGAGATTATATCTGGGCACCAAGGTGTTTGACAACATCCCACGTGGAGTTCTTCCGGAGAGAGGCATTGAGCACGTGATAGAGTTAGAGAAGGGAGCTCAACCCATGATCACTACTCCATCCAGACATCCAAAGAAACACAATGATGAAATTGAAAATGCAATCATGGAGTTATTAGAGAAGGGTCACATTAGGCCTAGCAAGAGCCCATTTGCATCAGCGGTGGTCTTAGTGAAGAAAAAAGATAGTACTATGCAAATGTGTATTAACTACAGGGCCTTAAATAAAAAGACAATCAAGAACAAGTACTCAATTTTGCGGATAGATGAGTACTCAATTCTGCGGATAGATGAGCTCATAAATGAGTTCCATGGAGCCTTTTATTTCAGTAAGATAGATTTGAGATCTGGATATCATTAGATCAAAATGAGGGGCGGGGATATTGAGAAAACATTGTTCAGGTGTCACTATGGCCATTTCAAGTTTTTGGTAATGTCATTTGGACTTGCCAATGCCCCTACTACAATTCAAGACTGTATGAATCATGTATTCAGGAGGCAGTTGAGAAAATTTGTGCTAGTCTTCTTTGATGGCATTTTGATTTTCAGTAGGAAATGGGAGGAGCATTTGCAACACTTGAAGGAGGCTCTGAGTATTTTGGAGAGTGAACCCCTATTCGCCAAAGAATCAAAGTGTGAATTCGGAATGACAGAGCTGCTTTATCTGGGGCACATTATTAGTGCAGATGGGGTGAGAATGGATCCTGAGAAGATTAAAGCAATTGTTGAGTGGCCAACACCAGTTAATTGCTCATAGTTGAAGGGATTCCTTGGTCTATGCTGATTCTACAGAAGATTTGTAGAAGGATTTTCACGGCTAGCAGCTCCATAGACAGATCTCACTAAAAAGGGAGCATTTGAGTGGTCAGACTTAGCGCAGCAATGTTTCCAGCACTTCAAACAGGTGATGTCTTCTTGTCCAATGCTAGCTCTTCCAGATTTCCAAACCGTTTGAGTTACAATGTAACTCTTTGGGAGACGGGACTAGTGTTCTGTTGATGCAGGAGAAGCACCCCATAGCTTTTGAGAGAAGAAAATTGAGAGGGATGGAGAAGAGCTATTCTATTTACGATTGGGAGATGTTGGCCATCGTGGCCAAATTCAGGTCTTATCTGGTAGGGGGCAAATTTGTCATTAAAACGGATCATAACAGCATTAAGTACTTCATGAGCCAGAGAGATCTTAATGGCAGGCAACAAAAATGTATTACTAAGTTACAGGCACATGACTTTGACATTGAATATGTCATCAAAGGAAAGAAGAATGTAGTGGCATAAGCACTCTCATGGAGTGCCACACTTGTGTTCATTGGGAGCGATAGTAGATGATTGGAGAGACTTGATTTCTGCAGAATATGCAAAGGATAAGTGGGTCACTGGGATCATAGATGGCACTAATCAAGATGACAGGTTCATTGTTGTAAATGAATTGACCATTTACAAGGACAGGATCTTTTTGGTGCCAGAGTCTGCTATTAAGCAGAAGATTTTAAGAGCTTTTCATGACTCACCCATGGCGGGACATCCACGATACTTCAAAACTTACATGCAGGTGAGAGAGCGCTTCACTTGGAAGGATCTCAAAATGGATATGTTACAGTATGTGAGAGAGTGCCCGATATGCCAACAGAATAAACATGAGCACTCATTTCCAAGTGGTTTGTTGCAGCCCCTACCCATTCCAGAGAGGAAGTGGGATAGTGTGTCGATGGATTTTATCACGCACCTACCTAAGGTCCAAGGCAAGTATTGCATTTACGTCGTAGTGGACCGGCTGACTAAATTTGCGCATTTCTTTGCTATTTTGTCCACTATTACAGCAGCTCAGGTGGCAGAGTTATTCTTCAGGGATGTATTCAGATTGCATGGGTTGCCACGGAGTATTGTTAGTGATAGGGACAGTAAGTTCATGAGAAATTTTTGGCAGGAGCTCTTCAAACTGTGTGGGACAGAGCTCACTCCGAGTACCAGTTATCACCCACAGATGGATGGACAGACAAAGATTGTTAATAAGTGGATAGAGGGATACCTCTGTAATTATATTGCAGGGCAGCAGAAGGCATGGTAGAAGTGGTTACATTTGGGAGAATGCTCCTACAATACTACTTACCATATGTCCATTCAAATGTCACCGTGTATGGCCCTATATGGCTATGAGGCTCCAAGTTTTCTAGATATATTATTCGGGATAGCAGAGTACCTAAGGCCAAAAGATCTATTGCAGGAGAGTCAGGACATTATGAGGTCCTCCAAGGAAAACATTCAAAAAGCTCAAAACTAGCGAGAACGGTATGCAGATCAGCACAGAGTTGTGAGGTCATTTGAAGTGGGTGACATGGTTTATCTCATGCTACAACCTTACAAACAATCCACTCTCAAGAAGAGTGGTGCAGAGAAGTTGAAACCATACTATTATGGACCCTTCAAAGTTACCAGGAGAGTAGAGGAAGTGGCTTATGAGTTGGGGTTGTCGACAGATAGTAGGGTACACAATCTATTTCAAGTGTCACGCCTCAAGAAGGCGTTGGGTCATAATGTCAAACTGTCAGCAGAATTGCCTCCTCTTGATGATGAGGGAAAGCTTATTATGGTTGTGGAGGCTATCATAGATACCAGAGAGCACACACTTCAGAAAGGGATTATCATCATTAGAGAATATCTGGTGAAATGGAAGAACTTGTCAATTGAGGATGGTACATGGGAGGGTGAATACATCATACAGTATCTAGAGTTGAGATTGTTTGACATGCAATTTCAAGGGGGCAGACTGTAATGTCCCCTTTGATAGCCCATTAATTCGTGATGTGTCGTTAGCCCATTTTACCTTGGTCTCGTGAGCTAACAAAGACTTTACAAGGATCAGAGAGATTTGGCCTAGGCAATTCCAGTTTCAAGCAAAGTGGAGTTGATTCAGCAAGATTTCGAGATGCTTACTAATTATAGAAAGTTAGCAGGGTTCAAAATTTTTGACATTTCAGCATTGGACTTGGAGCGTCTCGCCGAGACCTTTCCAACGGGCTATCACACATGCTTTTCCGAGTCTTAGGGCTTGGAGGACACACACCCTCTATGCTATCAATCTTGACGCCGTTGAAAGATATGGTCTTGAGATTTGTTCTTGAGCTTCAAGGTAAAATCTGAAGATTGTGTGAGCTTATTATTTTAATATTTATTTCCAGTTGCCAGGCAGGTTCGATTTTAGAGATTGAGCTATTGTGAGTTCAAGTTAAATCATAAGTTTATGGTTGAGTCGCCATTATCCAGTTGCTAAGAAGAATCGTTGGAGTTGTGAAGCCAAGTTGTGGCCATTTACTTGCTGGCCAAACCTGGTACAGAATTCTGGAAGCTGTGTTTCAATCCTTCTCCCAGCCGCATATACTTTCTCTTGGTTGCAGCACTTCCCAAGTTCGATGTAAGCCAACTTGAGGCTGGGCGTTGGAGTTTGGGGACTGAGAAGGCAGTTTGGAGGACAAGTTACTTGCTACAGGCAGCCGACTAGACTCAGAAATTAATGTTTGCATTTGGAAGTGTTTGAAGATACATTTCAGAAGTTTAGAAGCAGCAGATTGGACGTCCAGGCACATAATCATGTCAAGTATGGTATACTGCAGCAAACTCTGAATACTGTAATCCATCCTTGAAAATTACCAGGTCTGCAATGTTGAATTTGTATGCAATGTTTGAGCAGAATTAATGAAATCAGAATGAAGTTTCTTCTCAGACATTAGTTTCTCTTGTCATTATAGAAGTATCATTATTTTGCAAGTGTAGTTGCATTATTTCTTATTGTATGGAAACTAGTTAATACTAGCAAAACCCTCAAACCAAATACACATCTGCATATTGAAAAGAAAACAAACCAGAACTCTCAGCATACAGGTTGCAAACAAACTGTTTGACAAAATTACATCAAATGGAAAAACACAAAAAAATAAATCAGAAAAGGGGCAGGCCTTTACAGAAATTAATATTCAAGGATGAATAATGTTATGCAATGATCTAGATGATTCATTTGCTTAAAAATGTTATGAAGAAATAAATGTCAATATGGCCAATCCCTTCACTGTCAGTGGATGCAAGAGAAGATCACCCACATGAATGGGGGGAGAGTATCATTATAGAGAGGGGTAGACATGAGGTGAAGGACGGAAATGCCATTTGAGCAGGAACCCATAGCTAAGTATCTTGGTCATCAGGCCACTGGATAAGAATTGTTAGCCTTGTTTCCCTTTGGTCATGTTGGTTTGGTTGTCGTTCTTATCCTTGCTCAAATCAAAAGTATTAACAATTCTAGATTAATGGATGTTCATTGTGATCTTCCTCTATCGATTTAAAGGAACAACCTTGTCATCTCACCATTTAACATTTATTCTATTGTATATGCATAATGTATACATATACATATATAAATATATATATATATAGATAGATAGATAAATGTGTATGTGTATGCCAATTATCATAAAGTGTATAAATGCAATTGATATAACCCATACGTAGACACATATATATAGTTGTGAATCAATAAGCGACTATAAGCATGCATTTACAATGGTTTTAGCAACTAAATATGTCAAGTGTAAATTGGCACTAAGTTTAATTGCACGTATACATTTGAATATATATATATATAGCGACTATAAGCATGCATTTACAATGGTTTTAGCAACTAAATATGTCAAGTGTAAATTGGCACTAAGTTTAATTGCACGTATACATTTGAATATATAGTTACATATATACATATATATATATATATATATATATATATATATATATGCAACTCTTGCATGTTCATGAGCTAGATATATTATATTTATATTTTATTGGTTAAGACAACCTGGGGAGAAGCTCGTAGTTAATAATTAAATTTATCTTCTTATCGGCAACCTTCATCTACCTTAGTGGCGAAAGTAACATTAAACTCCTTCCTCGCCCCCACACATGCTATGAGGAGAATTTAATCCTATTGATGGGGGCATTTGAACAGGATCTGGCTCTTGCACCTCTTGTTTTTGCAACTTAGAAATCTATGAACCAATTTCATATTGTAGGAAAATAAATTATCGGGGGATATTCTATTGGAGCTTGTATGTTGGTGTGTAATCAATTGAGCAGGAAATACCATTGATTGTTTCTATTTGGGTGGAACCATATCATCTTCATCTCAAATTTCTCCAGGCCTGTTTCCCTTCATTTATTTAGGTTCCTTGAGGTATATCAATATCAATCATGTTGTGATTTGCTTTGCAATATCCGTTGCATCTTTGTTCAATTGGATCAAGTATTATAATTTAGAATGAATATATCCTTGCATTAGATAGAACAAATATATCTTTGCATTTGATAGAATGAATTAATCTTTGCTTTCAACAGAATGAATTGATCTTTGCTTTTGATATAATGAATGTATCTCTGTATTCGAAAGAGTAAACATATTTGTGCATTCAAGAGTAGAAATTTATATACCAGCATCTATCTGGAACATAGAGACTGCATTCACATCTAGCATTATGCAAATATAGAAGGATCCGTGTTTTTTCCTTTATCAATCTTATGAAATGATCTTCTCTCTCTCTCTCTCAGGTTATCTCTCTCTCTCTCTGAGACCTGAGAGAGAGAGAGAGAGAGAGAGAGAGAACCTGAGAGCTATCTCTCTCTCTCTGTCTCAGGTTATCTCTCTCTCTCTCAGAGAGAGAGAGAGAGAGAGAGAGAGAGAGAACCTTACCATGTGTTGGTATGCTTTTTATTCTTCAAGATTAAGAATACAATCTTTGTTAAGCAATTCTTCACTTCTATCTTTCAATGGGATTATTATTGATTGTTCTCACATCAGAACAGTGAATATTTGTTTGATCCGATGAAGTGTCCACGGGGAAACCATACCCTGTTATCTTACTATTTCATTCATTGTGAAATCTACAACATTCAGAATGGTGAATGTTATATAGCCTCAATAGCCATTCTGGCATGAAATTGTTGATTAAGAATCTATTTTAATTGAACCTTGAATGGAAAACAAACCAGAGGATAATACATAATTATAGTTTTATAAAGCAGACATAACCTTAATAAGTAATGATTAATGTGAATCTTATGTTAAATTAAGAATTAAGAAAGGTTCAAGAATCGGATCATCAATGCATTATCAAAAAACTGGATTAAATAATGTAACAGAGATAGGGAAGGAAATATTGCATCGTATATCTATTCGCATAACTGGACCAATTCTCATTATCTTGCATTTGAAATTTATTTGTATCAAAGACTAGCATATAGAGCTTATTATGCATAGCAAACTTGATCAGTGTTATTGAATAAAAGAATGGTATCCAGGTCTTGCATATTTGAAAGTATCTGCATTTCATGCATGAATACGAGAACCATTGTAGGTCTGTAAATCTGAGAGAATCAGAATATCATACCATGATATTCAGTTCAAAAATGATATATCATTCATAGTCAGCAATTCTAATATAAAGTTTATTATTGACTTGATGAATTCGTAGTCCTAATATGGAATCGTGTATCACATAAGAAGCTGCATTCAGCTGAGAAATCCGTTCATAGAATGTGAAACTATATATCAAACTATAAATCTTATATTTCATATGATCTGCAATTTGGACATGGAACTATTATCAGTGAATAAGTTCTTAGTTAAAACTGGTGGGCATAACACACTTTGACCTTTAATCATTGAGCACAACCTAAACCAACTCAAAGGGTGCCCCAATTGTGGATTAGCGCTCAATCCTTACTTATTCTGCAATGATAAATTCAACAGTTTAATCATATTGTAATTCTCACAAATGCTGAATAATTCCTTGGTTGGGTTAACTTATATCATCGTAGGAATATGACAGCATGTCTTCAACATTGAATATGACAGCATGTCTTCAACCGGTATGTCAACTCGTCTCCTTGGGCGTAATGGATCAATCCTAACCAATTAAGTCATAAAAACAAGGTATTAAAATGTAACAAACTTTGGGAAGGGTTCCATACCTTATTCTGGGATGGGAAAACAGAAAAGATTATTTAACATATAATATCAATCATACTTAAATGTTTATGACAGCTGAGAATTGTTGGGAAGGGACTCCCCTTAGATTGGTCATGAAACCTGAAAACCATATAGATTATGCTTATGCCAGTGTGTTACCACTCTTAGATCAATGGACCATTATTGGCTGAAATGGACACCAAGTCCTAGATGGGTTGTGAAGACCTTAAAGAGTCTAAAGGATTCAATGATATGAGTTGGTGGTGAGATTGACAACATGAAGTACAATGCTTGCATTAATAAAACCTTGGCCAAGGTAGTGCCATGCAATTGTGTAGTAACCGTCGGTCACTAGAACCACTAGGGCATTGTCTAGCTAAGAAGGTCATTCTCATGGGCAAACAAGTCTATAGGGTATGACTAGCTAAGATAGTTGTGAGTTCTAACACAAAGTCTCAGATGGCATGAAAGACTAGATCTGGTTTCTGCACCTCTATAGATGAAATTGAACCAAAATGTTAACTTTGATGTTTTTGATGAATAAGAATAAGAAGACTGTTAAATATCAATTGCGATTTGAATTTCACTAACATTTTGAGACCTCGGTATTTTCATTTTTCCAAATTATGAAAAAGATGAATTTAAATATTCTATTTATTGGAAATTATGAGTATCACTTTTCTTAAAATTTATAATTTTGAAAACAGATACATACATACATACATATATATATATATATATTACCATGCTCGTACCCAAGAAAAAAAATGTTATATTGTCATATTAGGTTTCAATACTTGCACCCATACCTACACCGACACTGACACCTACATCGGTGACTTAGTTTTTAAGTAATCAAATAATGCCATATCATGTCCTAGTGTTCCTAAAAATATGGACTTCCCACAAAAGTATTTGTGTTCACCTCATACTGTTATCCATGACGAGAAAAGCAAATTAAATCAAGGTGATAACAAAATATTAAACCATCATTACCTTTTCCACTTGGTTACAAAGTACATGCTAGAGTAGTACTAGAACACTTCTAACTATGACATCCTTCTTACAAAGAATAAAACCGTATAAAGTTTCTAATAGCTTCTAACAAAAAAAAAACGATGTTTAAACATAATTAAGGAACAAAGAAGTCATGTTTATGTCCACAAACGATATAGCACATTGGTCAAATTAGATGCATGCGAATTCACATTAACACCTGAAAACTAAGTGAAGAAAAAAAGAACATTGAGAGCTTAAAAATTTGCTAAATATTCAAAACGAATGAATGATTAGAAAATGGGAAGCCAAAATAGGTTTAACCAAGCCACAAGATCAAAATGCAAACAGTAATAGTTATGATATAAGAGCGACATAAATAATAGCCATGATGCAAGAAATGATGAAAGAACAACATATCAGCAACCAAATCAAATTTACTATCACACTCACCTTCAAATACGGTGGTCTTCCTCCCACTGCCTCATGTCTTTTAGCTTTATGGGTAGAGGAGCCCATGGTCCCCCTATAAAAATAATCAGCAAATGCTTATTCAAATGTAATCATACAAAATTGTCCATTTCTTTAGTTAAAACAAAAAAATTTGTTACAAATGAAAATCGAAGACAAATGAATTAAGCTAAAATGGTAAAACAACTAATGCTTTCATAGTGGAGACTAGTGTTCAAATCTTCTAAAATGCACAAGTGTCAATTAGATTGAGTACACTACCACATCTAACTCTCGCTATGGTATATCCCAATGTTTGGGTCCAAACAGAACTAAAAAGATCCACCTCATTCATGGCATCTAAACCAAAGGACTCCTCCCTATAAGGTGAATATACCAAGTGAAATAAAAATAATTTTTTTAAATCAATTGAGAGTATTATGTAATATGTAATATTGCCATCTGCTAGAAAAAAATTTGCAAGAAAACTATAAATAAGACATGGAATCTTTTGAAAGCATATTCAATTTAATGGATGCAAACATGAGATTGATACAAAATTTTATGATCACTTTCTTAAAAACTCTTTGAATGTATTGATTGGTATGCCTTTGACTAACAAGTATTGATTATCACTTGTTTATTGTTGTAGCATTACACTAATAAACAGTGTAACACCAGCGCAGGGGAACAAAGGGCCTCAACTTTGGGACGACAGGGGGACAGCGGCAGGGGGCAAGGGGGTGGGCGAGGCGGGGTGCTGCATGCTATACATATTACATATAGAACTTGAAATGCTACTTATGAAATGATGTTTTTGTATAACATACCAAATTGAAATACTTGAACATAGCAAAATTGCAACACAAACCAGAACCATTGAACATTCAACATAGTAACATAGTACATACCCAATAGTAACAATCAAAAATCAAAATTCAAATAGAAATTCAAGTATCCGTCCCGACGGCAGCGTGGTTGTGGAATGGCAGAGGTGGGGGTACTTGGGTACTCCAAGAACCCGGTGCGGGTACATCCTGGGGACGATACTTCGAGGTTTTGGTGGGGGTGCGAGTCCCCGGGTTTCACTACTAATAAACACTCAATTAATCCTAAATATTCAATCAAGCAAATTTTCTATTCCCTTTCGTCATTTTTCCTAAGTTTCTCAAATGATGATTTCAGAAAATTTATATATATATATAATAAATTTACGAGCAAAGTCAGATTGAACATTCTTGGATACAGTCAAGGATAGACTATTTTGAATTTTCTTTATGTTTTAGTTTTCATAGATTTATATAATATGCACCCCCGGATGTAGTATTTTGGCTAAGTCTGATTTTTCGAAGTTCATATTTTTTTGTTGTTTTTTGCGTTTTTCAATTTTTTTTTGCGGTTTTGATTTTTTGTGTTTTTTGATAGATAATGATTTGCAATACATAAAAATAACAATTGCTGGAAATTAACCAAACCTAAAATCTAATCACGAAATTCTGATATAATTCTGATTTTATCAAATTCTCAAACAATTACATGGTCATGCCAAGTAAATCACCAGGCTGACATCATATGGTGATAGCAACAAACATGTGTATGGTCTGAAATCATCAGATCTGCTGCAAATGACTTGAAAACTTCAGATTTTTTATGAAGATCTGCTATCTGAATACTCCCACGTCTCAGCTGGAACCAAATCAATTATATCCTGAAGCTGTACAGCTAGAAGGGGGTCTGAGATACTTAGAAACTTCTGTTTTTCACAAGGAAATCCCTGGGGTTACTCCTTGTGCAACAGCATAAGCAAAATATACCAAACTCGGCCCAAATATATACCAGACGTCCAAGCTGGGAGCTTCCAAGACTTAATACTATGCTGTACAGCCAGCTAGTGGATAGAAGTTGATAAAGATGCACTGTAAAGCACCCATCTGCAAGTAGATGATTTAAATCTGCCATCTCCCAATTGAGATCTAAACAACTCACTCAACAATTGGATCCAATATGAAGAAATAACTGGCTGCTATTACAATCTGCCTGTACAAACCCTTGGGTGATCTCACACACCTGTAGGCCTCTGATTTCTTGAGAGTTCTTGTTCTGAGAAAAGATCTGCAAAAAACCCCTTCTCAGAGCTCTCCACACAAGAATGCTGGTGTAAAACAAATTCTAGATGCCCAAATTTCCCTCCAAAACTCATTTTTATTTAATTTTCTTTTCCCTCCAAGAGGAATCGAACCTCTAAGGGTTTTAATCATGTTACACTTTAATAATCATTAAAATGTTTTATTTTAATAAAATTCTCACCTAGGAATTTGAACCTCCTCAAGGCCCATTATTCATCATGATAAAGTGGCCCTCTTTTAAGTTATACCTTTATTTTAGGGCCTAGGGAGTTGTGCCATAAACCCCTTTTATTATACTTTATTATTATATTATAAAGTGATTATAATAATCACTTTTATTATTATTTTATTAACATCTAATTTAGGAAATAACTAAATTATTTCCAAATTATTCATAGCTCATTCATCTGGACCCAAATCTATGTTATGTCTGATGACCCCCATCCACTGATGTTGTATGACAGCTGTGAGCTAACAGTCTTCTAAAATTTAGGAGCTCTCCTAAAAAATAGGAACTATGCCAAAAGTCTCCAGGCTGATCCTGGATGTCTCCTGGTGCGTCCCAATCAATTCCCAGTCCCTAAAAAATAAGAATTCCTCCTAAAATCTAGAAGACTGTCCAAAATTGGTCAAACTGGCTCACAAAGCCCTGATATGTCTCCATAAGCCCCTGAAGGAGTCTCTTGCACAATCTGCTAGTGTACGGGAACCAAATGATAGGCCAACCTCAACTGCCAATTGACCTGCCTAAGGAAGGGACATTACAATCTGCCCTCCCCGAGATTGCTCTTCCTCAAGCAACCTCAATCCCAAGTGCTATAAGATCTGCTCACTCTACCATGTCGCATACTCTATTGGCGAATCCTTCCACTTCACCAAATGCTCCCTAATAACTCTCTTACCCAATCTCGTCTAACGTGTGTCCACAATAGCCTCAGGGACCAAAATAAATTTCCCCTCCTCGTCAAGGGGTAATAGCACTATTTAAGGTATCGCATTATGTCAAATCGCCTTCTTGAGGCGAGACAAATGGAAGACATTATATACCCAACTGTCAGCTGGTAACTCCAGCTCATAAGCCACCTCACCAATGCCTCTGATGACCCTCAATGGTCTGTAATAGCATGGCTTGAGTTTCTCAACACCACTCTTCCTAATAGTGGATTGTCTATAGTGTTGCAGCATGAGATATACCATATCACCCACCTCAAATGAGTGCTCAACTCACCTCTAATCTGCATACTACTTCTGCTAATGATGTGCCTTCTAAATATTCTCCTTCAATGATCTCATGATGTCCCACTGAGTCTGAACAACACCTGCCAAAAATTACTCATGTACTTGCTATCCCGATCATTGACTATACTCCGAGGCAACCCATGAAGTTTGAATACCTCTCTAAAAAACAAGTTTGCAACTTGTATTGTTGTGTAAGTGGTGGTAATCGCAAAAAAGTGAGTATATTTCATCAACCTGTCCACCACCACAAAAATACAATCCCTACTCTAGGCTTTGGACAAAGCCCATGATGAAATCCATAGAAATGCACTCCCACTTCCTATCTAGAATGGGTAGGGGCAATAGTAATCCTACTGAGAAGGAATGTTCCTGCTCGTTCTGATGACAAACAAGGCACTCTTTGACATACTGAAGAACCTCTAACTTGAGTCCTTTCTATGTGAATTGTTCTCGAATCTATCTGTAAGTTTTGAAGTATCTTGGTTATCCTACCATGGGAACATCATGAAAGGCCCTCAAAATCTTCCTCTTCACTGTTCATCACGATACCAAAAATATCTGTCCCTTGTAAATGATGAGCTCATTTGCAATGGCGTCCCTGTCATCCTTTACCGAACCATCAATAATACTAGCTGCCCATGTGTCCTTAGCATACTCAACAGAAATCAACCAACGCCAATCCTCAATAAACTCACCAATAGCACACAAATGAGGCCTCCTCAATAGGGCATCAGCAACTATGTTGTTCTTTCCTTCGACATACTTGATGTCAAAGCCATAAGCATGTAGCGTACTAACCCACTTCTACTATTGATCATTGACGTCTCGCTGACAATCATTGATGTCTCGCTGATTAAGGAAATGTTTTAGGCTGTTATGATCTGTCCTAACCACAAATTTGCTGCCACAAGATATTTCCTAAACTTAGCCAATACGTGTATAACGACTAACATCTCCTTATCGTATATGTTGTAGCTCCTCTCTACTCCCTGTTGGAGCTTCAAATTTTTGCAAAAAAATTGAAGTGCCATTGATGAAAATGAATGATTATTACATACAAAATACCTCTATCAAGTGACTCGTCTTGGCGGACTATATTGCAAAATTGGGTGATCATCATGATGAGTGGCTTGGTAGGAACCTTTATATATCATAATTGAACATATGTGCCAAGTTGCAGATTCCTGTGATTAGTTTTTGATACAGTCAGTTTTTGTGCCCTAGGGAGAATCATTACCTCACACACTGGCTAACATACATAAATGATCACCTTTGAAGGCCGATATCTTAGTGTCTAATTCGTTTCCTCTCGAACAAATTGTTCCTTGCAATTTTCCTAACTATAAAGACCCCATATGTTCATTTACAGAACCTTAGGACATCATTTACTATTTTTCCTAAGCCCAATCCATTTGCCATTAGTTTAGTTTTTTACTTAGTGTAAAATTCATCAAAGTGGCCTTCTATAGAAGCTCATTTTTCACAACAGAAAAGTCTTCATGCCAAAACAATTAACCCCTACTATTGTCCATATCACAATGAACAACTATGCAAATTTGCAGAGCCATAGCACTTCATTTGACATTTTTTCAAAATCGAAACCGAACAAACTTTATAAATATTTGTTGATTTCATAGTGTCAATATGTGATAGGAGGCCCAATTTGAATTTTAATCTCCTTTGATCTGATGATCGTCAAATTGGATGGATTGATTATAGTGACTCTCTGTAAGATTGTTCACCAGCGTGCAAAGTGGTTAAAGAGCCACATAACAGCCTCAAAAGCGAGCCCTAATCACCACATTAGCCTATGGGTACCATTGATAATGGGCTAACCTCTAAAACTAACTAATGCTTAGGAAGCGCAAAATTGGGGACATTACACCATCACAAGGGTTTCGGGCAACAACTTGAAGACCTTTGAGACCACACAAACATTCACAGCAAATGTAATTTCTATCATTTTTGAAAAGGAAAAAAACAAAGTTTTTTGAGTGTGCCAATTGCAATTTTTCAGCCTTGAAATCATGTGCCCAATGTGGCACGAGTTGTTGGTTCAAACTTGCCAACTCACCCAAAAACTCACAAAAACTTGTCATCCACTCTACTATAAACTCTACAAGTAAATGGCAAAAAAAATCAGGGTGCAAAAAAAAGTGGTGAACACTAGGCCACAAGTAGTCAACCAATGGTTGGAACTACCTCACATAAGCATATTATTCTCTATACTATGATTTAGCCACAAGTAGTCAGCCTATGGTTGGAATTAACCTCACATAAGCATATTATTCTCTATACTATGATTTCGTGGCTTGATTGAGCATTCACATATATGTAGTAGCATGTTTTAGAGTATGAATTAAGGGATGAAATTGATGTGGACATGCATGTAAGCAAGTTAATATTAGCAAAAGGATTTTGAAGTATTAAACATTGAACATGGGTTCTTGTACTTACATCTTAGTTTAATTCCTTTTAAAAGTTGTACCATTGCGACCATGAATGCATCAAGATGGTTAATTATTAAACCAAGTGATTGAAAGAGATAAAAGTTTGGTCATGAGCGCTCATCCCAATGAGTGGTTTGAGGCCTAAGAGTGTGTGAGATTAATGGCACACATATTAATCCACACTTGAACACAAAGGCATTGACAGATTTATTACACTTCATGTGACATGGGGCTTGCCATTTTATCAAAGCAACTCAATGTCGCCGCCACTACATTCTACTTGACATTCTAGACTCATTCTTTGGCCTACATACAATTACAGCAGCAATGGGTGTCACTGACAAAGAAATTACTTGGCAACCCACACCAAATGATGTTCATAGGAAATATAACTGACCGGAGGTTGAAATGGGTCTTCTCCTTCAAGGGTTGCAATATAGAAAATGAGACAAAGGAGCATCTTTACGAATAAGTTGAGTGAACTGAGAAAATTCTGAGATATCCCCAATTGTATCTCAAATATTATATTAATCACTACCAGCAAGGAGATGAGAAAGGCACTTGGTATGCACTACATATGAGAAATTTATCAAAAGTTTGGCCACAGTGGTGAAAAATTCCAACTGACTCCCTTGCTTATTTAGTGTAGGTGATAAGAGGAAAGAACGATGATCCTAGCACATGAGGTACCTATGATTCAATAATTTCTCACAAGTAGGGTGAGCTTCTACAAACTAAAAATGGATGTAATGTTCAACATGACAGGCAGAAAAAGTTGTCAAATTCCAAATACACAAAGCTAGGTAAGTCAAGGGTGTGGATAGGACCATAGGCAAAGCTTCATCAAGCTAGAGGTTGAAAATGATGGCGAGGCATAATATATCAAATATAATCAAAGAAAAACTTAGCATTCTATCAATACATCTTGTTTGTCTAAGGTAGGCTGTGTGAAGCAGCCATCTCTTGTTGTCCACCATGTTCTCACAGCTCCCCTATTCACAAGGAACCTATGTACATTTTGATATTATGATATTAATGAAAAAGGTGACCACCTCAATCCTTATTCGATATATATATAACCTGGATTGTAGTATGTAACTGGTATAAAACCATGTTGATCCTACTTATATTCTTGAATCACAGACATTTATTTACAGAGGGTAGGATTTGAATTACACATTTAAATTATCTTTCAGCATTGCAGTTCTTGACGTTGTCATTTATTTACAAATTAATTAGTTCTCATATCTTAAGTTACTAACACACTTTGCAAGATATTGGTTATCAGAAAAATTTGTACGCTGTCAAAAAATTGGACCAAGATTATAGATGATACAGTTTAATATCTTATATTTTTAATAAAGGAATTTTTTTTACCTTTAAAGAAAAAAAGACAATTCATGGATAGAATAAGCAATAGAATAAACATCTCAGAATTTTCAGTCCTTAATCTGCTTTATTCCACACTAAAATTGATTTTTCAATTAATTATATTGTGTTTACATGCCAAACCTAAATTAATTAGTGACACAAAAGTATGGACCTTTAAATGCCAAAACAAACCCACAATGGTTTCAAATACAATATTACACGCCTCGCCACATTCAAAAGCCTCAAATTAAGCATTCTTATACAGAACATTCCATACTTTAGTTTACTCTTGAGGCCACAAATTAGCTATGAGAGAGAGCATGAAAAAAGAGCTGACCACATTGGACAGGAAAAACATTCCATGCAATATTTGTTGATGATTCCCCTTAGAAATATCAAGATATTTTGAATGTACCCATTCCTATACAGCACATATCATAGCTTTCTTTGTTGTTCAAACCACAAATTCAACAAGAATGAAGTGACTATATAAGCTATGAAAAAGTGGTCAATGAACTGACCACATAAAACAAGAAACACATTGTCTCTGCAATATGCAAATAACAATTTCCCTACAAGAAATGTCAAGGCACTTGACTACAAATGCAGACTCTGATGACTAAAACAAGTTAGGAAAATATCACATGCATTCACCAGAGTTCATAATAAAAAAAAACTGAGACGAGAAGAGGAATATTAACCATTTTGCAATAGAGTTTTCTTTGCTTCCATCCATGCCTTGGCCACTATCAAAAATTGATATCTCCCGATCGCCTATTTTGACACTGTAAAAACAAACATGAAATTGTCATCCAAGCTAAATGTTATGGATATAAAAAGTTCTCTGAAATAAAATTCAATTACAGAATGAAATTGAAAATCATTCGTACCACAATAGAACTTTACAACTCTCAGTTTCATATCATGGTGAGTTTGCTTCATAAGGATTGAAGGTTGCTGCCCATATAGAGCTATCACGGAAATTTAAACCTAAATAGTTCTACCACAAACATCTAATTAAACTTACCATTAAGTTTGTTAAAATCAAAAAAAATTGGGAGACTGAAAAATATGTCTATTGCTATCACTTCCCTAGCATGCTGCTACTCACCTTCACTGAAGCAAGCTTTTCGTCATTTCTTGGTGACATCTGCCATTTGGTTTCAGAATAGGCTCCTTCACAATCAGGTGCACTAGGCATTTCCTATCAGTGCTCTCCCAGGCTTGAACATTATTCATTTGCTTGTCTTAATGGAAAACTTGGCATCATATGTCCTCTTATCCTTTCATCTGATTTTGTTTAAACTTTATGATGATAACTCGGGATTTCTGCATAAAATGCAGCTCATGATTTTACTGTCTTTTGTAGCTCTAGGGTTCCAAATTTGGTTCCTAACTTTAAGAACATTTCTCTTCTTGCACTGGTGCTGCATGTTTTGGAGTAAGAGGAGCACAACACTGATTTTGGTATTGTCTGCAAGTTTCACAATTTCTGGCTGAGCCTCCCTGCACCTGGATTTCTAAGCACTAGAAGCCCTTTCTTTCTACGGATTTAGTAATTTGTTCCTGCCCCCAGGGTCTTTTTATTGTGGTTTATGGAGCAGACGTTAATCAATACTGGAAGTTCTTCTTGAGGCATGTCTCTAGCCTTGGAGCAAGGCTACTCTCTATTAAAGCCTTGGTATCCTAAATTTAACCCTCTTCTGAGTCCTTTACTCTGATTTATGTTTGTGTTAGGCTGCTTAATTTCCACTGCACTTTTGGCATTCAACCTCTCCACCTCCAAAAACTTGTCAGCTATTGATAACTCACTGGGAACATATTTTTCTCTCATGGGATATGTTTTCACACTCCCGTCTTTCCTTTGACTAACTATAAGACCTCATTTTTTAACCATTTAATGTTTTGGCTTGTAATAACTATGAATTAATAATGGCCAGCTGACAAGATATGATAAATTTTATTCGGATATTACTTTCCTTGAATAGAAATTATTATCCTCTCATGTTACCAAATCTGATTTGTGTCAGCTTTATTCACTTGCAACTTACCATTAAGTGATGTAATTGGTGTTGATATTAAGAGTCAGATTTGTATATGTTTTGTATGATGTAGACTTAGACTTGCTGAATTGTTGACAAATGAACGGTTTTACTCTTTTGGTTGTTCAGGAAACTAGTCCCTAGCAAGAGCATCATGAGGGAGGACACTGCCACATTAGTGAAGCATCATGGACAAAAGACTTGAGTTGTTTGCAAAGAATTTGTGTAGTTCATCCTTGCAATATCTGTTGTATTGATCGCAATCTTTGGTCAGGTTTAAAGGGTAGCATCTATTAACAAGAGAAATAATGAATGTTCTAAAAGCTATACTTTTGGTGGAGATTTTTATTAATTGGCTGTGTTAGTTTCCTAGTTGTACTTTCAGATAGGGATTATCCATTGCATACATTTGATTGTTGACTGGCGCATGAGGTTGTGAACACTTAATACTATTTGAGTATTATTTCTGGTTTTTCTGTGTGTTTTTATTGTTGTTATAACTATACTGGCCACTCCAATCAGAATTGGGCATGAGTTCATAAGAATGGTGAGCTGGTTATTTTAATTTCATTAAGGGGCTGATATTGATTACTCTATATCACTGGATGTGTTAGCAATTTTAATGAAGATGGATGGTCTTCACAATTATACCAGTCATTGAAGAGAGTGACTCAACCTTCTTTGAAGGTTGTGATCACCTAAGTCACAAGATACAAATCCCATTTCATGTTTGACAACAATAAAATTTAGATGATGTCCAACAAGAAAAAAACTTCAAAAAAAAATAATTTCATCATTCGCCTTACTTAAATTTATATTTATCTTTTAACGCAAGTAATATGTCCACAAAATTATCAAAATACTTTTAACATTGTTAAATAAATTTAAAATCATTATAAAAAGAAGACAAATTTGTAAACTATAAGATGCATGAAATCACAATTGCAAAAAACATTTTTTTGTCAAAAAGGTACAATCTACAATTGAAACTTTAAAACTTCATAAAAGCTCCAATTCATCGAGAGCACTTGTCTGGGAAAATACATACATCGTCATCACTACTCAATTCATCATCAAAAAAGTCAAGCTCATCTGCGATTGGAACTACCATTGCTTCTAGAATTTATTGTTGTTAAGATGTGGAGTGATTTGCTGATATGTTCATGAACAATTTTAAATTTCTGCAAATGTAGACAAGATCTCCCAACTTTTCAAACAACTTGTTCCTCTTTTTTGAATGAATAAGATCAAAGCAACTCCAATTCCTCTCACAAAAAATGAATTTGCTCCTTGACTCAACGTTTGAACTGAAAGCATTGTAAATCAAGAGTTGTACTACACAACAGATCATCACCATCTATAGCCAACTACATCAACTCATGCCATATATTTTTCTGCTCACATTTCAAACATCTCTTCTACTTCCTTTTATTTCTAATATTGGTCTCTGATTAGAGCTATAACTAATAGAACTGGTTCAAACCTATGGCTTCTAAACACCCTGCCATAATTTCAGTCACCTTGTCTATCAATATGAAATAGCTTAGGCTCCAAATACCAAAGTTGTTGAAAGTAAAGGTGTGTGCATCAATTTCCATCTAGAATCAATTGTCTCCTATATCTCCATGTACTCTACTTCTACATTATTTAGTGCTTTCTGAATAGCTTCCTTACAATGGTCCATGCTTGAAAGCATGCCAAGACCAAGGCGTAAGGCTTGTCACCATCAACTATGCCAAGCACATCAACAATTGGTGCACATACATTCAAAAAAATTGTTTCACTTTCCTAAAAATTGTTGTTTAAAAATACTCTCTATGTTCTTCCCCTTAGGACCTTTATAAAGTAATGAGTTTTCCCACTCACTGGAAAATATAATAAGCCTCAAAGTCACTCTCTTCAACCACTCTTTTCAAACTGAAGTGAATCTTGTGTCATAAAACCTCAACAATTCCCTAGATGCATGTTTGCTAGAAAGGTTCAATGTGACACAATGAATTATTAAGAAATTTGCAATTACTCTCCCTCTGTGAATTTCTCAAAGTAAACAAAGGAATCTAGCTAAGTCATGAAGCATCAAATCCAAACAATGAGCTGCACATGTTCTCTAATATATTTGTGAGTACTTCTCTGTAATGTCACCTTTTTGGGACATTAGTAATTAATTAAATAATTAAAAATTTTAAGTTGTGGAAATATAATGACAACTTAATTTAATTACTTAATAGAGCAATTAAACTGACTTTTTATGTTAGCCAGAATTATAAAATAAAAGTCTCTTTATTTCAAATAAAAAGACAAATGGAAGGAATAAGAAGAGGCACACAGAAGGAAAGCGAAGAGTCACTTGAGTGGGCTATTAAACAAGAATAAGAGATTCATTCAAGGGGCTTGGTTTTGATATTTATTATTTTATTGAAGAAGTTGGGAGCTGCAGGCTTTCAGTTCAGGATTAATTCTGAGGATTGAAACCTGTTACCCCATACTTTTCAAAAAAAAAAAAAGAATGCATGAGTCAATTCCCTATCTCGAAGTCGAAGTTGAAGTTCTGTCCAACTTCAACTTCAAGTTCATAAACCCGTTCAAGTCATTCGGCCTTCACAAAACCC
>MU225485.1:1010815-1031870 GCA_018584345.1 Thuja plicata
ATATATATATATATTAGTTATTAATAAGTGATATGTATAATGAACAGTCACTTCATTTAGTATCAACAGCCACATCTCTCTATAATGAATAGTCACAACTATTCATTATAGATTCTATATATAAATACAAATATATTTTTGTAGAATCAATCAATCACCAAGGCAATTGCATTCTACTACATATTAGTTTATACATTATCTTTAGATCTACATTTCTTAACATCTTTTGGGTCCATTTTCTTCATTTATAAGTAACTGAACAAGAAAATCGTATGAACCAAAACTTGGTAGGATAAGTGAAATGAAATTGTAATTAAAGTCTGTTAGGTTTCCTATGAAGAAGAACCTATCTAGTTTTTCAGCTATGTTGATGAAACCCATCCTCCAATTGTTCCATGTATAGTTTCCATTATCCATTTTATTTTTCGTTAGATTATTTCGATTAACCCAGTTTCTAAAATCAATTTGGGACTGCAGTTCTCTTCTTATTCCTCCACTTTTTTCAAATAAGTCTGATATGGCAATAAAATTCCCTCCTATTATACAATTCTTATCCGAGTGGTTGCTCAAGAAGCCTTCAACACTTTCCCGAACCTTCTTCTTGTTGTTTTGAATTGGACCATATACGTTGATCAAGATGAAATTCAAATTATTGTTTATACTTTTAATTATGCCACTCTGTCAGTTCCTACATCTCATTAGATTCTCAAATGTAATCTTCCTCGGGTCCCAAAGTATACCCAGACCACGAAAGGCTCCCTCTACCTCCACCATTTCTAGATTCCATTGTCCTATTCTTTTCTTGACGAGCTCTATTTCTTCCTTATTTGGTTTGGTTTCTTGCAATAATATCAGTTATGCATTGGATGAAAAGATGCAGTGCTTAATTATGCGATGTTTGTTAGGATTCCAAGTAATCAACTTAATGGCTCATTGGGAAGGCACATCCCCTTCCCTACATTGAATAGTGTTGTTATCTTTGCTTGGTCTTCTGCCAAACCATCTTTTTGTCTTAGTTCTACTATGGATTTTCTTCCCCTTTTTTTGTAGATTTGGCACAATCAGGGGTATCTTTGCCAAGAATTGTTAATGATAATCCCAAGTTTTCTGCCTCTATTTCTACTCCTAGAGGTAATGTTTCCCTATTCCCATCAACTTCCTCTATTTCCCCGTCTTCTATATCCATTTCTTCTAAGATTCTCTCTATAATCTGTTGTTTCTCCAACAATGTTTCTACATTCTCAATTTCAAGTTCCTGGTTTAAACCCATGAAATCGCAAATTGCTTCCAATTCAATTGGTATACCCTTGTTGATATTATTGATTGAGTTTGAGCTTTGTTTAATGTTTTCGATTAAGGAAAAAACAGGTTTTGAAGGGGCCCCGAAACCCTGTACAGAACTAAAACTTTAGAAAAAGCATTACAAGTCCCCAAAAAAAAGACACAACAGACCAGCCAGAATATAGGCTAGCCCCCCAAACAAAACACAAAAGAAAGCTGCCAAAGATAAAACTTTGAAGATCAGCAGCCCACGACCAAAACCAACCATTAAGAATTTCCTTTCATCCCCTTCTTATGGGACCGAAGACTCATATCAAAAGAAGGTGAGGACCTTTTGGAGTGTTTACCTTTAATCGTGGTCCATCCTTCTTCCACTTTGTTAGCCTTATCCTGCCAGCCTAAAGAATCCAAAGTCGTATTCCCAGCACCCAACAAAGGTCCACCACCCTGTGTCCGAGCCATCAAAGTCCCAGAACCAAGAGCACCCCTAGAACCCCCATCCACCAAAGAGGAAGCAACTGCAAGGTCAACAGAGACAGCAACAATAGACTCGCCAGCAGAAGTCCTAGCACCATCCAGCATAGAACCAACAAGAGCAACAAAAACACGGTTTGAATCATCAAGAGATGGGACAGAACCAGTAATAGCCCCCGCAGAGACCAACTCAGTAACCAGCTTTGAAGCAACGGGGAAAGAACCAATAGCTCCAGCATTAGAGGCATGAGTCCCTTTATCAAAAGCACCCTTCTGAGAAGAGAATTATAGAACAGTGTAATGTTGAGAAGAGGTGTTGTTCCACCACGAAGAGCTTCTTCGACTTCCCATTATCAAAATCACACTTAGCAGCAATATGCCCTATTTTAAAACACCTTCTACACCTAAAGGGAATTCTTTCATGGTCCAAAAGTTGGACCCAACTACCCAAAGGAGACGAGAGTTTGAGCTCCACAGGAAGCCCCATAGAAGTATCAATTTCCACCAGTATACGAGCATAGGTAGAATGAAGAGGATCAAACGAATCCTCATCCACCATCAGAAAGTCTCCAAGCGCCTCCCCCACTGCCTCCAAGACAAAGTCCAGCCACAGATGAAGTGAGATGTTAGGAGTCTCACCCACAGAGGCATCTTACTGAAAGTTTTAGAGGCAGAATTAAAATTCTTTGTTTAATGTTGTTCTCCAATACATTCTCATTTTCCTGGACTTTTCCTATTATGGGATTATCCTAATTGTTGTTTAACCCTTCATCTGCATGTTCAAAGAGTGCTAGCTGTTCTTCCACCTCAGTTTGAAATATTTTTGCATCTTGTAGCAACTGGTGGAGGGTTTCTTTGCTTGAATTTATTGCCTTTTTCTTGTCTTTCTTGGTTCTTATTATTGCTCGATTGGGATTTTTCTTATTATTATCCTTTGGATTGTTGTATTCCTCATTAGTATTCACATAAAATCCTCCTATTTTGCCATTAAATTTTAAGGATACTCCATGCGTTGGGGTAGCTTTGTTCTGCTCTTCTTTTGGAGGATGTTTAGTTATATTTGCTACTTTACATATTATATTTTTATCTTCTATACTTCCCTTATAGAAAGTTGGATCTAAGAACCAACTCCCTTTGGTAGTTAATAATTCCAATGGATCCAGCCTTTTTACTTCTAGATCTCTATTTATAAGGATTTTTAGTTCTTTGGATAAATCGTTTTCTGGATGGTTCTCATAGGCAATGAAAGACCCCGTGGCATTACCAATTACTTCTAAGGTTTCTTGGTAATGGCATTGTCCTAGGAATACACCTAGCTTAATCCATTTAGGGATCCATGGAACAAGGAATGAAAGCATGGACACCCGTGATGATACATGTCCTTTGTTGTTTTGCTGTTAATATTATTCATGTTTGCAAAATGCTAAAGTTTATGAAGGTGTCGCCCCATAAAAGGAGTTGATTGCAGAGTATGGCATCGACATGAATCAAAGGATAGAAGAGGTTTTTTATCAGAAATTGTAGTACTCACGTGAATCATGATGTGCAATAATTGCAGAATTGCACAAAATACATTTGTTTGGAATAAGTTTTACAATCGGCAGATATAAAGAATTGGTCAGCATCCTCTCTATGGAAGCTCTGTAACAAAATATTGATCGATGCATAGTGAAGATGGATTTCCATCAAACTTTGTAGATATTTTGGTACAAATGCTTATGAAGTATGGAGGATAGATAAGACATACATACAATGTTGTTTCACAGTATGGGAGCAGCGACAAGAATCTACACAAAATGAATTTATTAAAGAAATTTCGAAATTATCGAAGACATGTATGCAACTATTGATATATTTGAGCAGACAGCAAATTGTTTGACAGAATACCATGGCTACCAGGATTACATATGAGCCTTTCTACCTAATGTCTTGTAGAAAAAATCAGTCTTGTCAAAATAACGAGCCAAGGACAGCGCACAGGTGTAACTTCCAAACAAACAAAATTGCTTGAAGTAGACTATTTGGTAGAGTACCCCAATGAAAGCTCATTAAATGACTTGTTAAGGAGGCGGTAGACAGTTGTGAACAAATGTGAGTATTTTTGATAGAATATTTCAAGGTGAAACCATTTCTGAATTGTGTGATGAAATGAACAATGCATTTTGCAATGAGGATTTGCTAATGAATATCGTCTTGCAGATATAAGAAGAAAGAGTCACAGAACGTTGCATCATATTTGTTTGGCAATATGGCTCAAATCAAAAAAGGGATGTATGCAAAATGTATAATCCCACTCAAATCTTTTGCAAAAAGAAATAGCCTTTCACTGTTGTGCGATAAGATGCTATGATGGACGAGTATACTTAAAGTTGTCTGAGGGCTTGAACAGAGTTAATAGCAGAATGTTATATGAACAACACCCATCAAGGCATATAAGAAAACCCTGAAGGGAGATGCCATCTCAAAAGACAAAGTGAGAATTATCGAATGAAGGCCAAGATAATTGAAGTTACAGATTGCTGGAGCGCACTTACCAGAAATTTTAGGCATCTAGATTTTGATTTCTCTAAAACGCAAAAGGGGGAACTTTGACAATATACCTAATAGCGTATTCTCATAAGAAGGCAAGGGGAAAAGGAACAAAACAAAAGAAAAAAAGCAATTATTCCAGGCTAATGATTTATGCATTGTAATGTAATTAGAAGTCTTTTAGTTTATGAGGGGAAGGGATTAGTTTATTAGAGTTAATTAATTAATTGAACAGTCATGTTGTTTCAGAACCAAAAGTTGTAACCATTCTGAAGTGTTCCCTTGTGCCTATAACAGGGAACCACAGATTGGGTTAGAAGGGGACAGAATTAGATTAAAAAAAAAGATGTAAACATATCATAAGTAATATAATACAATCAATACTTTTCTCTGCAATTTGTGGTGTGCAAAATTTTCTTTTGAAGTTCAGTTCTTTATAGTTTGAAATTCAAAGATGCTATTTTAAAGCCTTTTATGAGAAATTACTTATGTTAGAGTGATTTAGATATCAAGGATATTTTCAAATCGCTTGGACTTTTGATCTCTATAAAGGCTTGTCTGGTTGATCTCCTCAAGGAGGAGTTAAATTCAAATAGATAATTTAAATAGTTGACACACCTTTACAAGGTAGAGGTTTAAAAATTGTCCTATAAAGTTATACATTAAGATCTTTAAAGGTGGTGACTCTATACCCAAGGAAGGAGAAGGCACTAGTCTTGAAAACTAAAAATATATTTATCAGAACAAGAGAAAACAAGAATCATAGGAGTAGGAGAGTTAAAGATAAGGATAGTAATAGGAGAAAGAGTAGGAAGCTAGCAGTTAATCAAGTAGATAATCATTTTTGTCCTAGAAATCTGTCACTTTGAGATAGAAGTAACGGTAGAAGAATCAGATAGAAGTAGAAAACTAAGAATAAGAGATGGAATAGGAGTAGAAGATTAATTGTATGCCAAGTTGATCATCTACATATAGGCTAAGTTGTCAGAACAGGTACAGGTACGGGCACACGGGTACGACATTTTTTTGTGAGGGGGGTTTGGGTACATCTGGGTACGTCTGTAGAAAAAAAACATATAAGAATCATAAATCTATATATATATATATATATATATATATATATATATGAATGTATGCAGCCTGAAGAGTAGAAACAAAAATTAAATTTAGAATACCACATATCATGCATATGTTAAACAAAACTTAGAACTACCATAAATATTACATTGACGCATTTACAATGATTTACTATAAGTCTAGTTTTGTATCAATTTATCAAAACTTGAATGTTATGATAGATACATTGAATTCATTGTGCAATAATTCAACTGGTAAAAATAATACAATTAGTAATCGGCGTCATATGGGTCATCAAGAAGATCAAGATCAGTGGAACCACATGCAGCCTCACTATCACTTGCACAGCTAGAAGCACGTTGGCTATTTGACCCCACAGAAGGTAAAGATTGTGTGGCAACTGAAAAATCCAAATCAGTTCACTCAGGATCTACATCCCACAACTTTGCACCCCCTTCCTTGTACTGATTTTGTTTATGAGTAAGAAGGCGCAAATTGGAATGCACATAAACTAGTTCTTATGCCTTACTTGCTGCCAATCGGTTGCATTTCACTGAGTGGATAAAGGAGTATGTACTCCAATTTTGCTCAACTGAAGAACTAGCAACCTATTGAAAATTTGGCATAGAGTTAGAGATTTACAATTATAAAATTAACTTTAAATCTGAAATTAACAAATTTGTTTTAATTCAAAATAGTAAATAATATAAATTTAGAGAGAACAATAAAAATTAAGAAACTTACTTGTGATAAAAGTTTGATTGCAAGAGTTTGAAGGTGTGGTGATGTATGGCCATTGAGGTACCACCAAGCATGAGCATCCTTCTTATACTTGTCACAGATAGCCGCAACACTTTGACCACTGAAGGATACAAAATAAACAAACTCAAATGTAACTAAATCCTCCATTTCATGATCACGGAAGAGTTTGGTAAGTGTTGTTCTACACCCATCACTAACTTCTCCATCTCTGTATGGTGGTACCCTTGTTGGCTTAGAAAGAATTTCATCACTATAAAATTTAGGAGTCAATGCGAATGCAAGATGTAGTGGGGTGGTCATTTTGTTCCACCACTCAACACAAATTGACTAAACTTCTTTGAAGAAAGTTTCTTCAAGTTCTTTCTCTTTTCTATTGATGATGTCTCTCATTTCCTCAATCATTGAGTCAATGCCATCGTATACCATTCCCAAACATGGGTGATCCATGTCAGTAAAACGAATCATGCTCATGATTGGCACGGTGAAACTAAGAAGATATTCCACTCGTTCCCACCAAGTGTCATCTAGGATCACCTGCTTTACATTTGTTGCCTTTCTGTATTGGATTGCCTCCATAGAGACCAACTTTGACCAATATCCATGCTAGCAAGTGGCTCTCGCACCAACCCAAGTCGCCTCAAGACGATTGTGTTGGATGCAAATCGAGTCCAGGCAACCTATTCAAGAATTAAAAATTAAAATACAAAGAAGTCGTGATCAAATTTAAAAAATAAATTAATAATTACTGGTGAAATGTATAATTTAAAAGTTGAAAATGATCTAAAAATGGATTGTGACATGTTATGATTTGTGATGAACATCCCGATCTTTTCAGCCTCGGCATAGATTTGTTTGGTCCAATTTATTTTCCTACCCAACTTCTGTAGCATTAGGTTGAGATCATGGACAGCACAAGGTGTCCCATAGATGTGTTCAAACTGTGTCTCAATCAACATACCTGCAGCTCGACAGTTCTTTGCATTGTCCGTTATTACTTGGACAACATTTTGAGGACCCACGTCCTGAATGCATTGTATAAGGATATCAGCAATAAATTATGCATCCTTCGCCTGTCCCTCATAATCCACAACTTTCAAAAACATTGCCTCTTCAGGGCACACTGCAATCACATTAATCAATGGCCAATTTTTGGTATCCTTCCATTCATCAGAAATAATTGACACCCCTATTTGTTTCCATGAATTTCTAGTAGGATCCAATGCATTGCCTATGCTTTTAACCTCCTTTGCTAGTAAGGTGCTACGCACCTTCTCATAACTTGGACCTCTCCACCCTTGCGGAGCCTCATTTGCTTTTCTCAACAAATCTTGCCAATATGGTGAGCGTGCAACATTAAATGACAAGTTGTTTGCATATACACATCTTGCAACAACTTGATCTGCAATCTCTCTAGCATCATTCTCAAATGCTCTCTCTAATGGCCCCTTGCTTCTCTTTGCAATAACAGGCTCTTCTTCAATTATGCCCAAGAATGGGTGGCTCTCTACTACAATATCAAGAAAGTCACTATGAGATGGAGAAGTTGGGGGCCTCGATCTACTTCATTTTCCTTTCAACAAAGGTTGATTTGTGGCACGTCCAACTCTTGCATCTACTTCCTCTTGCTCTCTAATAAATCCTTCTATTTGTTGAGGTGATAATCCTTCCTCATTCAATCCTATAAATGCTTTGATACCCATTTGGGGAATGGCACAAAAATGGGCTTTCACGCGGCTGTAGGAGCTAGTTTTCTCCACATGACAAAAATTGCATTCCGAAACAAATGTTCCACCTCCTTTTACTTGCCTTTTTTATTTTGACATATTCCCATAATGGCAAAATTGGGTCGGTCTTGCAGGAGAAAAGATGGAGAGGCGCAGGAGGGTGGGGTTCGTGGATCAAGCATTTGGAGGTAGGGAAAATGGCAGATTCCTTGAGCCTCGAAGTTCCCACGTACCTTGGATTCCTCCCAGAGGTAGGGATCACTTGCGAGGCAGTTCTGCTGCTAGGAAAGATGGTGGCGCTCTTTTTGAAAAGGCACCTCAACCTATGCAAAACCATTGGGGTTTTTCTAAGATTTTCTACGGTGCCAAAGGAGATTTCAGAAGGGTGGAAAAGAAGGAATGGGTGCCTCGGGCTAATCAAAGGGTGAAAATGATAACGAAGGAAACCCTAGCCACTACAAACAACCGAGCGCTTAATATCCGGATCGAAACAAATAGTTGGAAGGCGTCAGTTCAAATTCTAAGAGAAAGGGCTTTTTTTATGAAGTGGGGCGGAGGATGGCTAGCTCTCCCCAAACTGAAGAAATTGGTGGATGAAGAATGGGGATCGCATTTTGTGATAAAAACCCTTCCCAACGGGTTTTTTCTAATTATTGTTGGCTCAGATAGGGAGAAGACCGTCATCATGTATAACAGCCCGTTCATGATGAGTGGTGTCGGAATGTACATCCAAATTTCAATCCCAAACAGGCATCGGTAGAGGAAATACCGATTTGGATTAGACTTTACAATCTTCCATACGAATATTGGAATGTTGAAACCCTACAAAATATTGGGAGCAAGCTTGGAACTTTTGTCAAAGTCGATGAGGCGATTTCTAAGGAGGATCACTGCATGTATGCCCGAATATGTATTATGTGGAAACCGCATCCTTTGTTTCCCAAGGAAGTCGAGATCAAGACAGCAGAAGGGTATTGGCGGCAAGAAATCCGGGTCGAAGAGATCTTGGAAAAATGCAAAAACTACAAGGATTGGGGTCACTCGGGGCAAGATTGCCAAGTGCATCAAAAAGGAAAAACACTGCTGAATAAACCTTGGAGGATAGATTGAAAAGAATGTTTACACCAAAAGAACCAAGCCCAGAAATCCAAAAGAAGGCTCAGGGGATAAATCCCCTCTCGAACGGTGATCAGCACGTTGATCCAAATAGTCACAAGCATGTTGAGGTGGGTTTGGGTAATGGTAGTAAGGAAGTTCATCAAGACATAGGTGCTTCTAGGCTAACTTCTTCTTTGGAGGCTTTGGCTGGTCCTTCTAAACCTAAAGATATAACAATAGAGGAAGTTGACGAAGCCTTGGCATGGATGATAGATCCTCCCATGTTGGAGAATGCTTTGATGATGATCCCAGCTAAGTATGAGATTCTGCATGCGGACCCTGTTGGGCAGGAACTATTGGTTGGTGATGGTATGGCAAAAGAAGCTGCCTTAGATCAAACCGACAATTCGGAGGTTCCTTTCAAGGATATTCAGATATCCCCAACAAAATCTGAGAAGGATTTTTCCTCGGAATCTGATGAGGAAATAGATTCTTTGGAAGATGAAATTGGGATGCACGAGATTGGGATTGCAGAGCAGAGGACAATCATGCAAACCAAAGCTAAGTTGGCTAAAGCAAACACATGTGGGCAACGATCCACAAGGAGGAAATCAATCCAGTAATTGTTGGTTGATGCAGGGAACATGAAGGGACAGAGGAAGCTCAGGTCCAGGAGAGATCTATTCTCTCGTGGACAACAATGAAAATCTTAACATGGAATGTCAGGGGCTGCAATGCCCCTGACAAACGACAGTTGATCAAGAGGGGTCTTGATCAGACGCATCCAGACATAGTGTGCATTCAGGAAACCAAGCTTGAGGTGCAAAGTACAGCGAGAATTTTTTATGTTAGACAAAAATGGTCCGATTTTTTTGTAGATGTGGTTGGTTCGTCCGAGGGTTTGGAAATCCTTTCAAACCCCAGGACAGTCAAAGTGGAGGTTGTTTCAAAGATGCGGTCCTGGCAAGTGGTTAGAGTAAGTTCTCTAACAATGAATTTTTCTGGTTTTCTTATCAATGTTTATGGCCCAGTTAGTACAAATGACAAGAGACGCGTGTGGGGTGAAATATCTGATGTCTTACGGGGTATGGACCAGTCAATGGTGATCTTGGCTGGAGATTTCAACGCTACGTTGATTCCCTCAAACAAAAGGGGGAGTAGGGGAGGCGGTAGCAAAACTCAGGAAGACTTTCAGAACTTTGTAACAAACAATGGATTGCTGGAAGTGGTGGCCAAAGGTGGTGTCTTTACTTGGACAAACAGGAGATGTGGTTTCTCAAACATTGCAAAAAAGTTGGACCGCTTCTTCTTCCTTGAAACATTAATTTGTCATGCAAACACGCTTGCAAAAGAAATACACTATGCCCTAGATGTTAACATAGGGAACACAATCCTCAACAATGAACTTGTCGAGACTAATACTCTATTTCATTAATTTTGAGCTTTAATTTATTAAAAAATCTATCGAACACCCACCCTCAGACAAAAGGGGGAGCAGAGGAGGCGGTAGCAGACCTCAGGAAGACTTTCAGAACTTTGTAACAAACAATGGATAGCTGGAAGTGGTGGCCAAAGGTGGTGTCTTTACTTGGACAAACAGGAGATGTGGTTTCTCGAACATTGCAGAAAAGTTGGACCGCTTCTTCTTCCTTGAAACATTAATTTGTCATGCAACCACGCTTGCAAAAGAAATACACTATGCCCTAGATGTTAACATAAGGAACACAATACTCGACAATGAACTTGTCAAGACTAATACTCTATTTTATTAATTTCGAGCTTTAATTTATTAAAAAATCTATCGAACACCCACCCTATAAAAGGTACTTCGAGAAAACATGTTTTAATAAAAATCAAAACACCTTTTTCAATACAAATTTTATACCTCTGTTATATTTTGAACTTCAAGCATGAAATTCGACAAGCCCTATGACATAAGGGTTTACTAATAAATTATATTCTTATCCAGCCATACAGTATTTATTTTGATTCAAAATTAGCCACTTCATGCCTGCCTTGGTGCCACTTTTAGGGGCTGAATTGTGAGCATTACTTTTCTTTTTGCTATTTGAGAGAGAAGCTCAAATTGGCTATGATAAGTTAAAGAATAATTAAAGAACTGCTGTTGTTTATATATGACGTCCATATTTCTTCCTATCAGCTATATTTATTAAATAAATCAGGCTATGATAAGTTGGGAGTGTTGCAGCTGTGAAAAGATGATAAAATTGTCACATTCTATCATTTTCAGACCTACATATTCAATAGCTATATCAACAACAAATTACATAAAGTTTGTTTAATCAATAGATTGAATTCAGTGTTAAAGTGTTCATAGTATATTGGCTTGGTTATATTCCTTCTTGTTGTTCATACCAAGAACTTCTTCAGTGATTTTGATCCCTCGGACGTAACAATTACAATTCCAGGTACTTCATATTTTTACATCTGATAATCAACAAATTGAATTAATTCAGTATTAGTTTTCATAGTTAGTATATTGGCTTGGTTATATTCCTTCTTGTTGTTCATACCATGAACTTCAGTGATTTTGCTTCAGTCTCAGCATACATTCATCCCTCAAATATACCAATTACAATTCCAGGTACTTTACATTTACAGCTGATTATTTGCCAAGTATTCAACAAAACACTCATGTTCAAGATATTGGAAATATATATCTGAATTTGATCCCAATATGTTTGTGAATGACTATAGTTAATCATTGTAATAATCCAAAAGGTATTCTTTCAGATTATTTTTGAGTACAAAGATCCTTGGGCAGTAGAATCACCAGATCTGATTATTTTCTATCATACTCTGCCTTATGTAGCATGAAATGGAAGGGGTGAGTTAATTCACCATTTTGGCATTAGTGCAGCTTCATTTGCATTCATTATTAGCCAATTTGGCTAAAGCGATTTTATGATTGTTATAAATTATAAGTTGGTTAGCTTGTCATCGACACATCCGAATTAATTTTTCTCTGACGAGTTGATTGCAAAAAAAATATTATTTAGTGTCCTAATATTCTTTGTGAACTAAAGATCTTTTCTCTCCTAATTATGGGTACTATATATGAACTTGAAATGTTAAGGTTCTTGATACATGTGCAATGTATCCAAAAGAATTTTCTTTAGAAATAAGCTCTTCCAAATAAGACCAGTTAAATTGCACCAAAAACATGCCTAGGAAAAATCAGTGACCAAAAACTTGTCAATTAAGGCCTCAACAATGAAATTGATGACAAGAGAAGGTGCCTAATAATACCCTAGAGGTTTACTAGCCTATTGAAGGATGTACATCAGGACACAAGATGTTAAAAGCATGTAGACTTGCAACAAAATTTTGTGTATAGAAGGTATAGATGAATACCTAACACAAAACACAAACTGACCAATTATTACTATTATAATAGACATTATAAGAAAGAATGTTGGGCAAGGCATCTAAAATTAAATACCCACCAATAAGGCAATTAAGAAGTATTAGATGTTTCAACCAATAGCAACCTATGGAATTATGCAAACCATAGATGCACTTATTACTGATTTATCGGCGATAAAATGCCACACTTCATCGCCAAATTTTATCGTCGATAAGTTGACAACTTATTGACGATAAATCGGCAATAAGTACTTTATTTATCGCCCCCAGTTGCATAATAGGCGTTAACGGCAAAACAAAAGCCCATTATGCATTCTGTGAGTTGTATGTTTCTGTTTGGGCAAAAAAAAGCTTTTGGCCACGTAGTTCATTTAGTTAAGATCTCAATTGGAGCTTGTTCGAGGCCATCCACACAAAGAAGAGGAACAAGTTAGCACAAAATGCCTCAATGACCTTGTCTTTGCGCAATATAGCCTTCGATTGCACGCAAGAAAGGTAGAGGAAACACTAGCTGGCCTACTTGATTTGGATGACATAGATCCATAATGTGATTGGCCATCACAGGAGCAACCTCCAATGTTTACAGAGAGATCTACGATTTGGAGAGGCAGGCTACGGAGGAGAGTGGATTTGCTGTGGGATTGGATGACATTCAGGAGGATGAGGAGGTTGAGGATGATGAGGAGTCATTGTCAGTGCCAGCACCATCTACATCCAGGATGGAGGCTAAGTCACAACCAGTTGTGCAAAGGGAGGAGGCACAACCACAACAGACTCCTAGGACTAGACCCCCTACCTCTCCCGTAGTTTTTACTAGAGTTGTTGGGAAGGGGAAGGGGAAGAGGAAGTTGTATACTATTTTGATGTTGTAGTTGTATTTACTTATAGTTTTACAAAGACAATTTGCTATTTTTAGTTTGCTTCAGAGTTCAGACTATCAGGCTATGGCTACCAACTATCAGCATTCCACATGAGGATGCCATTTTGTACCCTATTTGCATTTAAATATATCTAGACTCCACTTGTTTCTTTTGTTTACTCATTTACTGACTAACTAGATGCATCTCCTCGTTGAATTTTGCAAAAAAAATGCATTTCTAGTTGAATTTAAGCAATTTTTTAAGTTGTCAATTAATCTATGATTTTTTGCTATTTGTTTTTGGCCCTTGGCGATAAGTTGTTGATAACAATATTTTCAACTATGATGCAAACAATAAAATTACCCTTTTGGCACCATTAAAGAAACTTGCACCTATTAACAAGAGCACATAACAAAGTTCACAAGGAAGAAACAAAGTGAAGTCAAATGTTCCACAATTAAAAAAACTGCCATCAACAAAGAACAAGACAACAGAACATTAGTGAATAATAAAATTCACCAAAGAAAAAACAAAACACAAAGTTAGACATGAGAAAAATACTAGAACACGAACTTAAATTGCACTAAAACAAGCTTAGGGAAAAAAAATATCTTGATGAACAACACCTCCGAAAATTAAATTAAAATGCATCAACTACATTCATCATACCAAAAATGGAGTCAACTTGAAAGATTTTATTTGCTAGAATTGATTTACCTTATTAAACGCCTTTCACCAGAAGCATTGGCCCAAACAGCTTGTAAAGAGTTGTCCTACATAAACAAAAAACAAGTGTTTGTACACCTTAGCATGCAAATGATGTTAATTATATAATGGAGTTCAAATAAATTGGTGATTCTAGGCACATAAAAAATTCGATATGTCTTTGAACATGACATACAATTAGATCAGCCAAAGCTGACTCTGTAGAGTAATCCTGAGGTAAAGCCCCAAGAAGATGTGGTTCTGGGGTTACATCCCACAAGTCCTGCCAAGCAAATCGACAACGAATGATTCCCTTGAATATCAATTATTTATTATATATTTCATTGGCGCTGAAATTTTTATTTCTAACCTTCAGTTTTTCCCATTGCCAAAAACCATTTTAGCACTTCCATGTTACATGTGAATGTTCCAAATTTTACAAAAGTCTTGCACTTTCAATCAGCTAGTTGTTTCAAATCAATCATATTTAAGAATTTGTCTAATACTATTATGGTATTATGGAAAGAGGAAAGGAAAGTACCTGATAAGCATGTACAGTATCAATGCCACCGTCCTGAAAAAAAACAGCAGTCATAAATGCAAATGAAAAATAAGCAAGTAGAATAAGTTATAAAATTAAATTACTCAAAATTAAAACAGAAAACGTTATACTTGTGATAATATTTAAATCTGTATGATAGAGACAATCTTTCTCCCAAGTAGTAGATCATAATACTACAGTGTATAAATTACAAACTCTCTCTTTAACTACATACTGAGCATTTCTACTTGCATCCACATAAATCCATTGGATTTTACAATGAATATAATCATCATTAAGACTTTTCCAAAATGGATAAAAACCCTGGCGCCCATAAAACATATCACTTTTAACAATTTCAAAAGAACAGAAAAATATTAAGTTCTTCAACCAAAAATAAAAAATTATAGAGAATATAAATAACAAAACCATAGATGAATCACAAAAGAAAAACCAGCAATAAGTCAAATCGTCATATATTGAACCTTGAGTACTGTATTCCCCTTGGTGGCATAGTAATCCAACCCCATAACTATGATAACCGTCATTAATAATTTTTAAAAACCAGACCTAACAACATCCACCAACAATACAAAACACTCATCAATCATCTCGCCGATTGTAATACATGCAATGATCAATAAAATAACAAGCAAGAGAGACATAAATCCATTAAAATTTACAATGAATATAATCATCATTAAGACACTTCCAAAATGGAGAAAAACCATGGTGCCCATAAAAAATGTCACTTTTAAGTTTTAACAGTTTCAAAACAAAAGAAAAATATTAAGTCCTTCAAGCAAAAAGAAAATCCAAAACATTATAGACAAAATAAATACCAAAACCACAGATAATTTGATAAACCTCATCATCAAAATCACAAAAGAAAAACCAAGCAATAAATCAAAACACACTATACTCAACCTTTAGTATTGTATTCCCCTTAGTGGCATAATAATCCAACCCCATAATTATGATAAACATATTCATTAATTATTTTTTAAAACCAGACCTAACAATACCTGCCAACACTGCAAAACATTCATCTATTGTCTCACCAATTGTAATCCATACAACAATCAGTAAACTAACAAGCAAAAGAGACAATATGCAATGTCCCCTTTTGGCACCTAGTCAGTTGTGCTCCCTGTTAGCCTATTCTCTGATTCCCGTAGGCTATTCGGAGTTGGTTAGGAGACTCAGAGTTTTATGGAGAGCTCGAGTTTGCAATTTCGGCACATTTCGACAGCATTTCTATTTTTGGCATATGCTATTTTTATTAAGTGTTATTTTGGGCACTTGGCCTCAATTTCAATACCCTCTCCACTATTGCGTGAAGTGTCCCAATTTCAATATCATGTGTAATGTCCCCATTTTTTGGTTCTCTTGTAGTGTAGTTGGTTTTGGTTTTCTAGGTTAGTGTCAACAAAATCAAAGGAGTATTTTGATGTCGCCAATTTATTCAAATAGGTATAATGAGCGTAACACACTTTTCTGGAGCCTTTTCAAACACTTTCTCCTATACTTCCTATTTTTAGTATGTCAGTGATGAGCACCAACATAGTCAAATGCTACTTTTAGTAATATCAATGGAGTTGGTTTTGATGTTTATCCTGAGATTTGAAATAGTCTGGATTTATTAAATTAAAATGGATTTATAAAGTTAAAATAAATATTTAAGCTTGTCGTTATTCTAATTTATTTAGACTATGGAAAAGCCAAATATTTAGAATAAAGTGTATAATTTCAAAAAGGTATTTTATTTAAAAGTGACATGACAAATATTAAATGAAAGCATTCATGGAAAAGTAGCAGAAAAGCGTTCACAGAAAAGTAAAAGAAAAGTGTTCATGGAAAAATAGCAAAAAAGAATTCGTGGACAAGTAGAGGAAAAGCATTTGAGAAAATATAGCGAAAAGCCATTTCCAAAACAATAGGGAAAAAACGCATTCCCGAAAAAATAGGAAAAAGCAAAATGGTTTTTTTTCAAGAAAACAGCTAGAAGCTATAAAAAAAGGACTGGAGCTCTCATTTTGGGTGGTTGGTAATATTTTATCACTTCTGCTTCTATTCTTGAGGAAGTTTGTGCTTCTTGCTGATTTGTGAGAACAAAACCTCTTATAGGTGACATTCTTCACATTGTTGTAAAGAATAACTCGGTAATTTCATACAGAGATCACAGCTAAGCTTCAATGGTGTTTGATATCTTCTTCTTCTTCAATTTTCAGAGCCGTAGTGTTAGAGATAATTTTAAGTGCTGATTGAGAAGTTTTCTAGAGTTCTTTACATATCTATTGGCCTGTTTCTTGTGGGCCATACTTGTTGGGAGTGTTTGGTTTGGTCGGCTAGGGTTGGAAATCCCTCATTTGCTGGAATTTGCTGTTGCATGTCCATTATTTTCCACTAGCAGCAACTAGGTATGTTAGTTTCACGTTTGTAATTGGTTTTCACCATCTGGGTATCTCTAGTTAACATATGCATTGTACTCTTTGCTGCATATCATATTGTACTTGTTTAAAGTGGGGATGGTGACAAACCCCCACTCATTTAATGAGGTACAATATCATTTCTCGTTCATGCTATTGTATTGATCGAGTAGCAATGGTGACAAACCCCCACTTCATTTAGTTTGTAAGTTAAAGCATTTACATATGTGGGTTTGATTAGCATGCATGTAATCTGAAGTTAACAATCAGAAAAGTTTATAATTTAGATCTTGTTTCATTTATTTCAAAAAGCAAAAAAAACAGGGGTGTTCATTCCAGTGGTTTCAGAGCTGGTATTCCTGCTAACCTATTGGATTTATCAGTGCATGTTAGATTTTGAGACTACCCAAATGTTGCATGCCATTTTGGAGCCTTGCATGCTAGTGAACATTTGTTGCATGTCGAGTTTGAGCATTTTCTATGAGAGCCAGTGACACGGAAAAAAGACATCAAGAGAAAGGAAAAGAGAAATTGAACAGTGAGAGCAATGGCCTTCTAATATAAGAGATCAATGAGATTCATTCAAAGGAGGCTACAGAAGAAGCACACATCATGGGAAATGGGGATTGCAGAGATGGACTTAATGAAAGACTTATGAATCTGTTGGAGGTTCTAGCTAGGGGTCAACAACAACAAGGTGAGTAGATGAACTTGTTGACTCAGATGATGCCTCGACAGATGAGGTTGAATGCCAATGCAGAAGGTAATGGACAGAATTCGGTACAGGGGAACACAGTAATCAGTGAACTAGAACTAACAGTTCTAGGTCACTTATGCCCACTTTTCCCCCAAGGCAACCTAACTAGGGGAATAATGAATCAGACATCATGGAGTTGTTGAACCAGCTTCAACAAGATTGCGAGAATGGAGACCCAAAGATTTAGGCAGCCATAACTTTTTGGGACTACATAGATGTTAAAATGAAGCATCGGCCTCACACTAGTGGCAAAGCACAAAATCATGACCTACAGAAGAAGGTAGAAAAGCTTACACTATCTTATTATGATGGGTCTAAGAAGACCACCGCAAGAGCATGGGTACAAAAGGTGGATACTTACTTTCAGCTCAATCCCATGCCGAAAGAGGAAGCCATCAAGTACACAACAATAAACTCAGATTGTATTGCACACAAGTGGTGGCATCACGAGATGGTTACTATGGGACATGATAGGATTACTTCTTGCGAGGAGTTCACAAAGAGACTGATCGAGAGATTTGACAAGAATCCTACACGAGATGAATTGTCTTTTGATTGTGATGATCTGATTTTTGAGCATAATGCACGTATGGAGAATAGCATTGATGATTGTGATGAAGATCTTAAAACAAAATCTGATTTATCTTTGCATGGGGCTTACATTTGAGCAGAAACTTATGAACTTTGATGATTTGGATCCACAACAAGCTGCTAAAAATGATAATGAGGATTCAGAAGAGACTTGGAAAAGCCAGGGAGTCATTGATGAGAGGTATAACAGTTGTAATTTTGGTATTCATCATAGCAATAGTTCTCTTGATTTACATAAACATGATTGGGAGAATCAATTTGTGGCGTTCAATGATAACCCATTATTTGAGGTGGGTGTCGAGAAGACATATGAAAATCCACTTTTTGGGTGGGAAGATGGAACATCACTTGGTTCTAGCATAGCACTTTGTGAAAATAGCAAGGTGTGGGATCCAGGAGAAGATTCAAAACTCAAGTTGGAGTATGGTTTTCAACCTGGTGATGATCTAAGTTCACTTTATGAGGTGATTGGTTACCCTCCTGAGAGACCATCAAATATGAAATATATTGCATAAGGGGTGATATGACACTAGGAGGCATCATTATTCCTTACTACATGAGGAATTGGAGAGTAGCTTGGGTATGCAAATTAATGATTTCAGTTAAAGAGTTATTTCCTTGTTGGCATTCATTTTGAGTTGCTTCAATCTGACATGAGGTTTTGCCTTGAGTTTTGGAATTGACCAACAAGGGGGGCATTTCAAACTTTGTTTGAGTTGATGAGTAGTAATGCGTGCCTTGCATATGTAGTTGGAGATGCAGTTTCTTCATGTGAGTCACAAAATTCCACGATATGTATTCTATTTTGGATGGCACTTGGAGTTGTGTTGTACACCTTTCTAGGAACGTTGGAAACCATTCTTGGTTGGGTAGACATGCGCGCGATTCTCAACAAGAAATGATGGAGCTTATTGGGGATGGTTGGAGTGAGTTTTGGAGGGATGATCTAAATTTCAGAATTGATAGTGCTAATCTATTTCTTACAAGCCATTTCGCAATTCCATTTGTTTAGTTACAAATGGACTGGAAAGAGATCTTAAGCGCAGATTGGAGCACTGATAGTATGGCCACTCTTAGGAGTATTCCTTGGCAAATAATAGATCAGTTTTTCAGTTTGAAGCTTACTGTTTGGTTGCAGATCAATCACTTCACTTTATGGTTTTCTCCTATTCAAGGGAGTTGGTACAATTTCTTTTGTCAAGGGAGTTGGTACGATTTCTTTTGTCAAGTAATGGTTTTCAGTTAGAGGATCAGTTGGATGTTTTCCAGCCACTCCTAAGTTGTTTTTGAGCATTGCAATGCTCAACTTTCATGCTTATACTTGGAGATTTCATTGGTTTTGTTGTTGTCCTCTATGTAGAGTACGTAGATCAGATTGGACTTTGTTGATTTCAGTCATGTACAACAGTGGTTATTGTTTATTTCAGACCTTCCAAACTCATGGAATTCACCCTATGAAGATGAGTTAGACGGTTTCTTTAGTCTAACAGATGAGTAGTTATTGGTTGAGAAATGATGGTAGAGGACATTTCATCATAGCAAATGGCTTTTCAGCTACTCCCATATTCTTGACTTCTATCTATCCAGTGAGATTTCAGATTGTATATTGCTGTCCTAAGTTTTCCACATTATTTATGTTGCTCTCAGTCTTGGGGCAGTTTGATTTTGAGCACTTGCAGACTTCAGTGCAACCAATTGTGGGAGATCCTCTCAGTATAGTTCAGTAATTCGCCACTTCCACTTGGGGGAGTTTGGGTCACTGCAGTCACCTCAATATGCATGATTCCAGATGATGATTGGTTGCTTGTAGTGAGTTGGGTTTGTTGGTGTACTTGAGGTTCCTATCCTGCCACTTAGAGATTATGTGTCGGTCATATGATTACAATTGTTGATCACAAATGCACTACTTGGATAGCTGATTTCATGGTTAGTTATATAGACATCTTTACTACTCCCTTGTTTGTGATAGATCCATTTCTTGACTTCATTAGAAGATATATTGAGGATTACGATTTTGAGCTGAGCATATATTTCTTCCAGTTGCCCATGATCATGTTAGTTATTGGGATTGCAATAATGCATCTTACCAGGATGCCACAACAAGAAATCCTTCACGTCATGATCAAAGTGGCGCAATGTCAGCATGGCGGTTCCTTTATGAGATTGATATGGAACCCTCAGATCACTTGGGTTTGCAGTTTAGCAGTTGAGGATGAGAAAACCAATGTTGGCTTATTGGAATTTACTCCTATGATTTTCCAATTTAGTTCTTTTGGAGCAGTGCCTTGAGTAGTTGATAGAGTTGGTGTAGTATTTGATTGCTCTTCTTTTGAGAGGATTTCAAGAGATCACTTGTTCAGGTACCCTACACAGCAATGTTTTTAGAAGATGGTACTACAAATCTCATAGGTTGACTTGGGACCCTTGGATCATTCTTCGCTACATTCTTGATCAATTTGATATAAAAAACCTCACTTGCTGGAATTTGTTATTGCATATCCATTATTTCAAATTATAATGTTTGTAATTGGTTTTCACCATCTAGGTATCTCTAGTTGACATCTGCATTGTACTCTCTTTGTTGTATATTATAGTGTACTCGTTTAAAGAAGCAATGGCAACAAACCCCCAATCATTTAGTTAGCTGCAATATCATTTTCTTGTTCATGCTACTGTACTGATCAAGTGGTGATGGTGACAAACCCCCACTTCATTTAGTTTGTTATTGAGAGCATTTGCATATGTGGGTTTGATATAGAATCACTAACACAGCAAACAAAACAATTCACTAGACAATGAAACACGTAATGGAGAAACTATTTCTACCAATCTGAAGGGTA
>MU225485.1:1031920-1056868 GCA_018584345.1 Thuja plicata
AGCATTTGCATATGTGGGTTTGATATAGAATCACTAACACAGCAAACAAAACAATTCACTAGACAATGAAACACGTAATGGAGAAACTATTTCTACCAATCTGAAGGGTAAAACTGAGACAAACTATAGCAGCAAGGTCAAGTTCAGTACCTAGGCACTTTCAACCCAATTTCACACATAGGGATGAAGTTCAAGTTTCTCATGATACTCCACTACTATTGGTGGATGAGTTGAGGAATGCTTTTGCAAAGTATGACACCCTATGTAATGTCCCCTTTTCAGGGCACATTATTTCGTGCCTTATAGTTAGGCTTTCATCATTGTCCAGTGGGCTAACCGAGGCTTGGCTGGTAGTCAGAGGGATATTTGGCCTAGGTGTTTTCAGTTTCAGGCCAATCGGATCAGTTTCCACAGGGTTTCCAGGATGCTTACTATGTATAGTAAGTAGGAAGAACTCAGTGTTCCTGGCATTTCAGTAGTGGACTCGGAGCGTCTCGCCGAGAGCTTTCCGGCAAGCTATCACACGTCTCCATCCGAGTTCGTTTGGTCCTCCGTTTTAATGCCAGAAGATTCCTCACTTTATTTTTATTATGTCACTTTATAACCAACGGTTATATTTATTTAAAAAGTGACTTTAAGTGAGAATATGAAAAGACAGAGAGGGGAAACTGAAGAGTCACAGCCATTGCTTTAAAAGAAGGATTGAAGGCTCATTTGAGATATGTTTAGTTTTGATATTATATTTTTATCTCTTGGAGATATCAGGAAGCTTTCAGCTTTCAAATACAGCCGAGAGGTGGATTGGACGTAGCCCCAGTTCATCAACGGTGCGGATTCATAGCAGAGTTCGCCAATGTATTCACAGGTCCTTCATCACCCGATCTTACTATTATTTCTATATTTCAGATTGGGAAGTTCGTAATTCATGGTTATTGTATTGCTGGTTGTATAATACAATACCATTTTCTGAGGAGTTATTGCAATAATATTTGCTGGTTATTTCTACTATTTATTTCATTTAAATAAATACCCTGTGCATGCAAATATATGTTTAAATCTTCTCGGTTACATTTGAGGAAAACTTGGGAAAGACCTGTTTCGGGTCATTTCAGTGGTATCAGAGTGGTTTTCCTGCCAGCCTGTGGAGCTTATTCAGAAATAAATTTGTAGAAAGGTTTATCAGAGTTTTGGTTTGAGAAAAAATATTTATATATATTTCACACCCTGTGAGTTTCAGAAGGGAAATTTGAGAAGTTTTCATTAAAAATTATAAGGAGGCTGCTATTGTCAAGGCAAAAATTACAGGACCCAAGTCTCGTATTCTTAACGGCCCTGTTTTTGCATATGAAATCTCATTTTTCTGGTGAAGTTTAATGTTATATTTTATTCGCTGGTGACTTGAAGTTTAGTATTACTGGGAAATACATTTTGGATTCCATATTTTGAGAAATCAATCTAAACGATTCATTTTGGGCAATCTGGGCTTTATCGAAGCCTCAACATTTGAACTAATGGTTTAGCGAAGGCTTCAATTATAAAATTTTAAAAGAAAGGTGGGTCCCGAATGCATTCTGGGAGAGGTTTATATTTTATTATATGGTTTGCGTGAGTGGTAAACATCAAATATTTTGGCAAATATTTTATTACCAAACTTCTATCTTCTCACGGCAAGAGACGATCCCATAATGTAAATTAATACTTCCGCCAAGTCTAAAGTATCGGGCAAATATTTGTGAATGGTGCATCCTTATTGGATGAGACTTAAGATTGACGGGATTCTCAGACCGACTGGTGTGAACAACAGCACCGTAGGAAGCAGGCAAGCCGTGCCGGTAATAGGCAGCTGTCAGAAGAGAGCAGCCAGTAATAGCGACTGGTATCACAGGTCGCATAGGAGAAAGGGAACACGGGTTGAGTTGGTCACGCGGTTGCTATGTCGTCTGTGTAACATAAAACACCAGGCACAAATAGTAAAGTTGCTAGTGCCCGTGTTATTGCAGGTGAAGTGATAAGGCGGCGTGAGTGGGACTACGCTACGGAAGTATTGGCAGCGTTCAGGTGGATGTCCACAATGCAACGCATGCGTCTGATACTCCTAACTGTCAGCCGCGAATAGCTCACCCACATTTCCAGATTTTTGTTTGGATCATGTCTACACCTTACAACAGGTATGTATGAAATCCCGCGAGGCAATATAGGAACAGAGTTTGAGTGGATATCTACAATCCAGCATCGTTATCAGAACTATACATGAATATATTCTTTTGTATGTTCAAGCTTGAATGCGTTCTATTCTATGTTTAGTTGCCTTGCATCTATCTCTTAATGTATTTATGAGAACTTGGTACCAAGAGCATTTGCATCAGTTTTAAAATCATTAACCAAATATTCGATTAGAACAAGGAGCATGAGGTTTTGACTCATACTAGAAATTGTATTCCGTTGGTAAAGGAACATTTCAGTGGTATAGACTGCATAACTTAAAGTATTCAGCACTAGAGGCTGTTAAAAGTGCCCAGATCTGTTAATAAGGTCAGAATTTTTAATAATCTGTTTACAATCTGCAATTTTAAAATATTTAGTGTGCTTTTAATATCATTGTCACTTTCTGGAGCTAGTATAAGATGCATATCTTTCTTTCAATATTGCGTCTTATTGCCATATGATTTGAAGCAAGGGAAAATCTGAATTGTTTTTTTGAGAAACCAACAAGAAACATATTTAGATCATGAACCAACTGTATGATAAATTTCTTGAGTATTGAAAAGTACAGTGAAATCATCAGAACTTGTAAACAAAGGGGGCAGGCCACTACAGATACAAAACTCAGAAATTTATATTGAGTTTGTGGATGAAGAATTCAGAAAATTTGAAGTCAAGAATTGGGGCATAAGCAGTCGAGAGCATTACACTGGTCTATGAGATTAACAGCATCCAGACAGCAGGGAGGGATTATTACGGAGAACTGAAACTCAGAAAATCAGATTGACTACAATTGCTTAACAGATTTTCTGTGGAGTCAAGGCTTTTTCTAGCTAGGAAAGATGCGTGGTTGGGAAACGATCCTGAAGGATCTTGCTAAGGTACAACAACAATTAGCCCAGGTTTCAAAGCCTAATGAAAGGACAGAAATACTCGGCAGGTATGAGGAGTATAACACACTTCCTCCACAAGTTAAGAGAGATTTAACCTTCTCTAGTTTCCTGGACTTTCATCCTAAGCTGCAACACAAGACTTTAGTGGAAAGGAAGCGGTGTCAGGATTTGGCTCGAGATCTACTAGCACAAGATAGGTGCAGAAATTTATATGAAGAGTTTCCAGCTATCATTACTCAACCTATAAGTGAACAAAAAACTAAGTCAATTATTGAAGAAAAGGCTTATGAGGTTGACATTGAAGCAAGAGATTGCAAAACAAATATTGAACCCATGCATGAAGGTGAGGCTAAAGAAGAGGTAGCGAATATACAAGTTACAGAATATGAGGAATCATGTGATTTCTATAGTAGCGCATTGCGTATGCATAATGCTGATTTGGATGACCCATTAGATAATGCATCCCAAAATGACAATGATGAGAAGCATGCCTTGATGGGTCAGTTGAAAGTCAATAACGATGCTATTACTGCAGTTCTTATTCACCATGATAGAACTCACCAGATCATTGAGGATCTTTACAGGAAAGCTCAGAAAGAGACAGGACAAGGTGGTATAAGGATTGGATCTGATGTTGCAGATTTACATGGGGTCAAAACAGCATTTGAGGATTGGAAATCAAAATATGTATGTTTACTTTCAGATCGTGACTACCTGTTACAGGTTGCTGAAAATTATGCAGAGCAGTTGAGGTAAAAAGGTGACGAGGTTAACAGAGAGCTTAATGTTGCTCAGGAAACATTGAAACACACACGTCTTGCTCTTCAGGAAGCAAGAAATCAGATTGTTGCCACTAGTCAGTACAGGGAACAGGACGACAGGGAAAGGTCTGAATTCTTCCAGGAGGTGATTCAAGAACTCGATAGCATACAGCAGACCTATGACTTGGATAGCTGTCCCAAAAGATCTTTGGATCATCCAGAGTTTCTTTATGAGTTGGATAACTTTCAAGCGATCGACAATTTCTTGTTTGAGATGGATGTTGATTTGATATTTGATAATCCTTTCTTCGAGCTAGAGGAGGAAGGTATTTCCTATTCCGATGACGAGGATGAGGTTGATTACAGAATTTGGGACCCAGGGTCAACTGTTAGAGGTGAATCTTGGTCACCAGGTTGGAGTAGCGGGATGAGCTCAGTTGCTGTGCAGTGTGGTTTTTACACCAGCAGTCCAGGATGGGCAATTATGTCTTGTAGCATGATGGGTGATGTGCCTTTCCGTGCACTACCTCTCGTTGATGGTGAGATGTCTCGTTTTGGCGAGCATCCCTTGGATCATTCCTCTTTCCACATAGTCGCGGCTCCTCTACTCTATCATACTGATTCATCCAATACTTATGGTATTGAGAGACAGTTATGGAATCCTTATGCTGATTCAGGAATTCCAGTAGAGTTCGTTAGTGCATCGCATGTTGGCCACATTATATGGGATGCATTTGGTTTTCCATTCAGCCCACCTACGGGAAACTTTCTTTCCCGATTATTGCAGAGGTGTGGGGTGAGTGATTGGTTTGGTATGCTTCCTCGCTTGCAGCTGGGAGCCTTGTCTGACAATCTGCGTATCTTGCCTCTTCATATAGTTTCCGGTTCGGGCGACAGATCAGAGGGGCAGTGTTACGGCAGTTGAACATTTTTGGTGATTCACTTAGTAGGGGCATCGGGCCTCAGGATTTTTCAGCCAGCTGGGGAGATGGATGGCCCTTTGCTTATGGGATCTAGGAGGGACGTACTTGCGGTTGGTATTTATTCAGGGAGTCGACTGGTGTGAGGTTTGGTTTCTCCCTGCATCTGACCGTAGAGGTGCCAGTGATCTCAGTTGGCCTGAGATTCTCAGTTAGGTTGACGACATTTTCATAGATGATGGCGACACAGGGCAGTTTGGTATGACTGATCCTGCAGTGATTTGGGATCCTGACTTTGGACTGGTTGTTGTTTTGTTGTTGTGTGAATGGCTTCACAGGTCAGGGCATAATATCTATTTCAGTTTCACACATCAGGTTGGTGGAGTAGCTTCCCTGAGGTTGATTTGGGATCCAAGTATTAAGATCACAACATGCAGATACTAATTGCTTGAGGGCAAGCAATCTCCAGGAAGGGATGATTTGTAATGTCCCCTTTTCGGGGCACATTATTTCGTGCCTTATAGTTAGCCTTTCATCATGGTCCGGTAGGCTAACCGAGGCTTGGCTGGTAGTCAGAGGGATATTTGGCCTAGGTGTTTTCAGTTTCAGGCCAATCGGATCAGTTTCCATAGGGTTTCTAGGATGCTTACTATTTATAGTAAGTAGGAAGAACTCAGTGTTCCTGGCATTTCAGTAGTGGACTCGGAGCGTCTCGCCGAGAGCTTTCCGGCAAGCTATCACACGTCTCCATCCGAGTTTGTTTGGTCCTCCATTTTAATGCCAGAAGATTCCTCACTTTATTTTATTATGTCACTTTATAACCAACGGTTATATTTATTTAAAAAGTGACTTTAAGTGAGAATATGAAAAGACAGAGGGGAAACTGAAGAGTCACAGCCATTTCTTTAAAAGAAGGATTAAAGGCTCATTTTAGATATGTTTAGTTTTGATATTATATTTTTATCACTTGGAGATATCAGGAAGCTTTCAGCTTTCAAATACAGCCGTGAGGACGAAAACCCTTTGGCTTAGAGGTGGATTGGACGTAGCCCCAGTTCATCAACGGTGCGGATTCATAGCAGAGTTCGCCAGTGTATTCACAGGTTCTTCATCACCCGATCTTACTGTTATTTCTATATTTCAGATTGGGAAGTTCGTAATTCATGGTTATTGTATTGTTGGTTGTATAATACGATACCATTTTCTGAGGAGTTATTGCAATAATATTTGCTGGTTATTTCTGTTGTTTATTTCATTTAAATAAATATCCTGTGCATGCAAATGTATGTTTAAATCTTCTCAGTTACATTTGAGGAAAACTTGGGAAAGACCTGGTTCGGGTCATTTCACCCTACCTGATGTGATCAAACAACACTTGTCATTTGATGAGTTCTAGGATCAGTAAAAGGAGAAGGAAGAGTTGCTCATAGAGCACCAGAAATATAGAGAGACCTATAGCAGGCCTTGAGCAAGGTTACACTGCTCACTTCGAGGGTAATGACAAATGCACACTAGAGCATGAGTTCAGAAGTTGGACAATTACTTGGCTTTGGGGCCAATGGCTGAGAATGAGGCAATTAAATTTGCCACTCTACACTTGAATGGTGTTGCACATGAATGGTGCACCATGGCCTTATCACTCTAGGTCACAGATCAATCACTACAAATGATGAGTTCACTACTAGGCTTATCAAGAGGTTGGACAAAGACCCTAAGTTACATTTCAAGAAGTTCGCACAACTAAAGCAATATGGTTCATTGGAGACTTACATAGCAGAATTACATAAGCTATTAGTGATGGTTTCCGAGATCACAACGAGGAGATAGGTAGTCCTTTTTAGTGGAGGAGTAATGGAACCTATCAAGGGATGCATTCCATCATTACAGGAAACTATGAAGAAAGCAAGAAGTATGGAGTGGGCTGCTGCCCCAGAATCAAAATTTCAGTCCAAGACTTTTCATAGTAAGAAAAATATTTTTCGGGGACTTCAATCAGCCAAAGAAGACCACTTCAAAACTTGATAGTGTGGCACTAAATGAACTAAGGAAGCAAAATTTATGCTTCACATTCAAAGAACCTTGAAACCCAAGTCATAAATGTGCCATCCAAAACGCAAGCCAAATAGAATATTATTCAGCTAATGAATCAGCAGCTAGTAAATCAGTGGAACAATCTGATTTTGAAGAAAACAAAAGGAAGAAAATTCTTCAAAGGAGTAAGAAAAGGAGGAGGAGAGTAAGTGTACACTTGCCCAACTCTATAGCTTTTAGAAAAATGAAACTTTTCAAGTTTGAGGAGTATTAGGTGGGTAGCGGTTGGTGGCACTAATAAATATACGAGCTACTCATAATTTCATGGATGAGAGACTTGTAGCACTTAGAGGACTCAAGGAAAAGGATGTGGATGGTTTCAAAGTGATGGTTGCATATGGGTTTAATATTACACGCACTAGGAGATTTCACAAATGAGCCTCCAATTAGGGAGCCATGAAGTCAAGGATGACTACTATTTTGTTAGCATTGGGGACACAGCTGCAGTGTTGGGCATTCCATGGTAACATTCCCTTGGAGAGATTGCACTTAACTTGCAGACCATGGAGCTGAAATTCAAAGCATAGGGTAAAATGTTGTTTTGAGAGGGATGTCAAATGAAGGGCCACGGTTTGTCTCTTTTAATCGCGTAAAGAGGCTTTTTAGCCTAGATCAAGTAAAGTAGGCAGCAAAACGCATAGTCATTCCTACAAATACAAAAGAGTAGATCATATCATCCATATAATCAAGCTTTGCTACCTAAGCAAGCAAGGTCCTCAGTAGCATTCCTCTAGGTAGGCCTCTTGATAAAGACATTAAGCGTGTGATTAAGTTGGAGGAGGCAAAAAAACTATTATCACTACACCATGCATACATCCTAAGAGAAAAAAGGATGAGATTTTGGAGATGGGTCACATTAGACAAAGGAGTTCAACTGCTCCTTTCATTATTTTGGTGAAGAAGGATGGAACCATGCACATGTATATAAGATTTAAAGGGCCTTGAATAAGAAAAAAAATAAGAACAAGTATCCAATTCCACCAATAGATGAGCTGTCTATTTTAATAAAATAGATTTGAGATCTAAATATCATCAAAATCAAGTTGGAGAGGACATGGAGTAAACAGCCTTCAGATTTCAATTTGGCCATTTTAAGTTTCTTGTCATGCCGTTTAGGTTGACCAATGCACCTACCACCATTCAATCTTATATGAATAGGATCTTAGTAAGCAGTTACATAGGTTTGTTTTGATATTTTTTTGATCACATACTAATGTTTAGCAGGCCATGGGAAGGAACATTTCAGGCATTTGGATGAGGTTTTAGGCATCCCGAAGGGGGAATTATCATTTGCTAAGAACTCAAAATGTGAGTTTGGCATGACTGAGCTATTGTATCTTGGGCACATAATCAGCTCTAAGGGAGTTAGTGCAGAGTCTAAGAATAAATCAAAGCAATACTTGACTGGCCTCCACCCACTAATCTTACACAATTGAAGGGGTTCATCGGGTTATGTGGTTTCCGTGGGATGTTTGTCAAAGGGTTTTTTTACAATTGGCTGGCCCACTCACAAATTTGACCAAAAACGGAGCCTTCACTTGGTCAAAATCAGTGCAGAAATCTTTTGATCACTCCATGCACTTGATGAGCACATGTCATGTTTTAGCTATTTCGGAATTTTCTAAGCCCTTGAGCTTGAATGTGATGCTTCAAGAGATGGTATTTGAGCTGTCCTTATGAAAAACAAACACCCGATTGCCTTATGAAATCAAGAAGGTAAGAGTTGGTGAGAGGAGATGCCACATTTATGATAAAAAGATGTAAGCCATAATGCATGCATTGGCTAAATTCAGATAGTTAGCTTTTTGGAGGAATATTCAGTGTGAAAACTGATCATAATAGCCTGAAATATTTACTTAAATAGAAGGATCTTAATGACAAACAACAAAAATGGGTTAGCAAGCTCCAACCCTATGATTTTGACATTGAATATGTCAAAGGGAAAAGGAATTTAGTGGCTGATGTGTTGTCAAGAAGGCCACATTTGTGCTCACTAACAAAGAAAGCAACAGATTGGAAAGAGCAAATTCATGTTGAATATGTCATTGACACCCTTGGCAATAGCATTTTAGATGCTTCCTTGCATGGTGACAAGTACAAAGGATGATTTAATAGAAGAGATTGCTGCTAATTCTTGAATCCAAGCTTAAATTGAAGTTTCTGAAAACATTTCATGACACTCCTATGGCTGGCCACCCTAAATTTTATAAGACTTACATGAAGATCTATGAGAGATTCACATCGAAAGGGATGAAAGATGAGATTCTCAAGTATGTTAGTGAGTGCCAAGTATGCCAAAAACAACAAAAATGAACATACACATCATGTTGGTCTACTACAGTCTTTACCTATTCCAACCCAAAAATGAGAAGGTATCTCCATGGATATTATTGCAGGACTTCCATGAATTTTGGCAACATTTATGGTGTTACATTCTATCTTCTTATGGGTTTGTATAATAAGGCCAAGTGCTCCCCTTTTTTCTACAAAGGTGTCCTTTATTTATGAAGAATTCCCTAGAACATGGACATCTTTGGAGCACATGTCGACTTTCTTTTTTGAATACTGTCCAAAAATTAAGTCCTTAAAATTGAGATGTCACAATTGGAGGTATTTGTCAAATTCTCCCAAGACTTGCACTTGCCCTCATTCATTAATATAAACAACACCGAAAACTGGATGTGGTACACTACCTGATCACAAGACTCAAATTTACACATGTTCTCTTTTTTTAATTGTAATGTCGTGCAATTCCTCTTCGCATGGTACCTCCACTTTGGCCAAATCAAATCTCCACCTAAGTCTCCACTTCACTTTGCTTGCCTAATCATCACTTTTTGTCTGAATTCTTGACCATGTGGACTATTTTAATTTATGACAAATGCGTACCACAAAGAGGTTCGCGCGATGTACATTCATCCCACAAATAAACAAACTGAAGTTGGTCGTTGGAGCATTACAACTTTTGTCTCCAGCATTAAAATGCATCCTATGGCAGTCCATCAGCATCAGGATTTTTCCAAGACTATTTTAACCTTCCTTTTGGCCTCACTTTGGGTCTCCTTGTTCACTTGAACACTCTATTGATCATTTGAATTGCTCTCACACTTCTTGATTGCTTCCACTAGCTTCTTGGCAACACTCTACAACTATTTGGTCATCTCACTTTGCAACTCCACCATCTCCTTAGCATACTAGCTTGTTCTTACCTTCATCCAATGAGCTCCGCCTTCATGGCTTCGAAGGGAAGTTCTCTCATCTCACACTCGCTTATTTCCATTTCGATTAAAGCATATCAATAGTTTCTTAATCTTTTATCTATTATCATTGTATTATTTTATTGGATTATTGATTATCATATCTCTATCTTGGATATTTGTGGAAGTGCAAACACCAAAATAGAGGTATGAGTTCGGCGGGCGTCTAAAACAAACAGCCCCAACATTTTTCTCAGCGTCGTGTGTGCAAGTTCGAGGAGTGGATCGAAGTGGCGAATTGGAAATCTTCATTACCGAGTAGTTGTAAGCTCTCTTCATCTTTCCTTATCATTTGAGCATATCATTTTTTACCATTTAATAATTTCTATTAACTGTCGGAAGCTTAGTTTACTTCTTGTTCATTTCTTTTATCGCCTTGTACCTTCATGCTACAGCCCTCTATACCCTATCCATACATGACACACACACACCGCGATGGCGTCCTGAATCCACACTGTGGTCCTTGACTCACATAGGCATCTAAGACAGAGAACTTGGAGAGCCTACCAATTGGTCTTGGTTGTCTGCGCTTTCGATTTCAATAGTCTAAATATTTCTATCTTGTATTGTTGAGTTATTTCAATTTATGTCATTTGCATTCTAGTTAGTATAATTTCTCTTCAATCTAATTAAATCTTCCTAGCTCACCAGAGCGCTTTTATAAGTGAGGTGGCATTGGTTTGATTCATCCCTAGATGTTCCATCAATATTATGGGTGGTGAATCCCCTTCACATTAATCTCTCGCTCCTTCCCTTATATCTTCATCTAATGAAGAGAGTATTTAAATCTATAGAAATTGTTTCTCTCAAACTCTTTTTGGGTCAAGCACATACTTTAGCATAACTATTCCTTTAATGAAGGAAAAGATCTCTCCATAAGAAGATATCACCGGAACCTTGCAGTTATCTAAATCAGCATGCTGAAATTGTTAGTACTTGGGATTGTGGCTGTCAATACAATAAAAGAGAATTGATCACCTATAATACTATGCAACAAAGGTATCTAAATAGGATAAAGTTAGCCTCCCCAAGTTGACACAGATTGACAATTTATATGGAAGATATAATGATGGACAATTGCTAGACCATGTATTGGGCAAACAGAAAATGGTCAACAACATAAAGATGTTTAAGCTAGGGGCCAAATGTACAGCAATAAGGTAAAGTACAATTAAACACAGGCTAAATGTAGAACAAAACAATTAATTATTAAGTAAAGAGTGTGCAATTATAAAGTAACTAAAATATAATAGAAATCAAACTATAGGTTAGAAAGACATTCATCTAAGGCCAATTTGTAGGTACAAAAACTAGCCCCTTAGACTTGGCAATTGTAGAGAGGTGCTCCTAGATAAAGTTGAGGCACATTGAAGAAACCCTATTAGACCATGTTGAGAAATCGAGAAAGTTGAAACACAAGGGAGGTGGAACTCTTATCCTTGATCTTTGAAGATCTTTGCATGTAAACTTGACTTCCTATGTAGGGTACTCCTCCAAATCCTCCAAGAGTCCTCTACGAGCAAGTGTGAGAAATGATTTTGTAACTAAACTAACTAATGATTGTACTCTACAAACAAGTGAAGCAAAAAGTTGATTTCTTAATTCAGAAATGAAAACAAGGAGCCTACAAAAGGTGGGACCAAAAACCTAAAATCTATATTCCAGAAATCCACATCCCTAACCTAGCTAATACATAAAACTAGTTTGTAAAATCATCAACTCAACCTTCAATGTTGGTGGGTCAAGGAGGAAAGATCACATGACTAATTGAATTGATGACATTTGACAAACAAGAATGAGACTAATGAATACAAATATTAGGGACCACAGAAGGAGCAAAGGCCAAGAATGAGGACAAATTGAAGAAAACTAGGCTTAAATATGGACACGGATACGGAATCAAATATGGATACGGTCATTTTTTAAGGCCCCCAATATGGATACGACTGGATACAACACTAATAAAAAACACACATATTTAACACAATTTTATAAGTTATTAGAGGAGATTTTAATTACTTCAAAAGCAATTTAGACACAAATAATTCTAAGTTAATTTAACACTTTAAAATATGCAAAAATAGTAGATAACCCAAAAAAAAGGGTTGCTACAATAGAAAAACATTTCATTTGTCTTTTCTCATTTGGTGTAGTTTTGTTTATACACAAAAAAAAATTTAAAAATTGCATGTATGAAGTTTATTTAAATTAGAATTGAGAAGATTTACATCAAATTTTAAAAAAATATATAAATCATATAGTATTCGGCACGGTTGAAAAATCAAGGTTTTTTGGGGACACATGGGTATAGTATTTGACACATATGAGCCGTATCGGATACGGGGATACGTGCGCCCAAGGAGGCACAGAGGAGTTTCTAGCTACTCTGGGATGAACCAAAAGGCAAGTGACATGCAACAAGGACCCACAACACACTTATTGACAATAATAAGGTCGAATTGAGGAAAACACGGGAAAATTGTTCGGTGTGAAGAAAAGCACCAATGGGAAGGGCACAATAATAACGACCAACAGCACACCTCTCAACAAGTACTAACCCCAATCTCTATTTGGGTCGTTGATTTGTCCAAGCCATAACAAAACTTAAAAAAAATTAAGGTCGTTTTCAAATGTATAGGTTAACACTTCAATTTTCAAGACTAATTTGACCAACAACAAGAAAGCCTATCACTTCAATGAATGTTGTTGCATAAATTATAAATCATTATAATCCTAACGATCATTACTCAAATTGAATGTTTGGAATTATAAGAACAAATCCTCCTCAATCTAAAGCCATTTTGGGACTTTGTGAGTCCTCTTTCTCTTATCATCCTAAGAAAAAGCCTCACCTAGGATTGATTCTCTATGTTTAAGAAGAATAATAAAGTAACCAAGAGAAGACAACTATCACCTCACACTCAAGGGTTATCCATGCAATTGATAGGAAGAAGAGAATGAAATTGGATATGTGACCTAATATATATATATATATATATATAGAGAGAGAGAGAGAGAGAGATCATATCATCAAAAATAGAAATGACAAACTCCAAGAGGAGACATTGGAGATGAATACTCAAGTTGCCTAAAGCATTATCATCAAAATAATTAAGTGATAGGATTCTTAAACCCTATCCAAAGTCAAAAAATGAGATTTAGATGATGACTATTACTCGATAAATAATGCAAATGGTGAAAGGTGTTTATAAATTTTGCTCATAAAAAATGGAGGGTCACCTCGCTTTCTTCACGAGTTATTTATATAAATAGAATTATAGAAAATCTAGTGAAAGAGTTTCAATTAAATGGCTTTCTTCCCTTTTGATTTTAATAATATGGCCTGTAAAAACATTGACCCGGGTGCTAAATCCTAATCGCTGTACAAGTGATTACTATCTGTAAATACTAAATAGGCATTATTAGAAATTCTTTGCATCAAATACTTATGAGTGCCTTGTTTTTGCTATTATAGTTGCCATATATGTTGTTTATTTGTCATCCAAACAAGTATTGTCAACCTTTCAGTAAGAGGTAATCACTTAAATAGCATGCAACTGTTTTATGTCTTTCTCTAATTTCCACTATTTGAATGAAATAATAGCTGGTGAACCTTAGTCTAAGGCGGTATCCCAGAAACAATTCAAACAGAGGCGTGCACATAAACATTCAAATCCTGGCTATTTCGTGGATCCTTTCTTTTATCGAATTTTGAGTATAATAACTTGCATTAAGTCCGCCTCCCGTTAACAGCTAAGAAATTTGCTTCAGAAGTTTCAAGCCCATTGAAGCACATCCCCCAGTTAATGCTACCTCTCAAAAAGAATACCGTGACCATGACAATGCCCTGGTTGACCTTTTACGGTAGAAAACCGAATAGAATGTTAGAACCCTCAACACTTGTCTTCTAAACCTTAAAATACTTAAACGTCGATACGTTTATTGATGCACAATATGGAAGTCCAGTAGAAGCATCATCAATTTATCAAAGGGATTAAAAAGACCTGTGACAACATCTATAAATCTGCCATAAAAGGGCGGTTAGGAGCAAAAAAGCTACCACCTAGAAGCTTGGCGGTGTACTACCTCAGCAAGAGAAATTACCTAAGTAAAAAGCACTTTCAACGCTGGTTACTAATTGAAGCTTGAAATGTCCATTTTGCGATGACCACTTAATTAAAAAAAAGCACCAAAATTTGAAAAAACTTAAGGAAAGCACATAGAATCAACTTCTTCGTTTTGTTACATGAGAATTGAATATTTTACAACAAGGGACGAAAAAAAGTTTGGGAACAAGCTGCTACGTTGAAATAAAAGTGAGAAGACCGACATTCGTATTTAGCAAAAAGCAATGCATCCAATAAAATGCGCTTATCTAGGATCATTAGTGTTATTCTTGATGCATTATGTACCATGCCAAAGGGAATATATTACAAATCTCACACTCTAGCTGCTACTCTGAAAGCTTAATAGCGTATGTCCTGCTCCATTAAAGACGGGAAGGTGACAGCAATGCCAATTCATCAGAATCAAAAAAAACTACAATGGAGAAAAGAAAGATAAAGGGATATACTCAGCTCCATTGTGTGCTTTCGTGTGTTATTCAAAGAGAACGCAAGCATTTACCAATATCAAGTATGCCAAAAAGAAACCAAAATTACTTCTGACACTAAAAACAAGCAAAATGATAAAACCACAAGCAAAGCATAATAGAGGAGCAGTAGCCAGCAAATATGGCGTGGGAATTGGCAAACCTGTAGAATTATAGTAGCAATTTTGTTAACGGCAGCGAGGGGTATTATCTTTCCGTCTTTAATTTTATTTCCCAAGGTATCTTCCAGGTATGCTTTAGTCCACTGGATATGCCTGGACCCCTTATCAGTGTCCCCATTCTCGTACTTTCTCGCCACCGCGCGGATGAAGTTCCCCACGCTCATCTCTTCGTCCGGGTTCTCCAAAGTAAGAGTCAAATGGGAGCCATTAGGAAGCAGAACTCTGAATGTGAATTTGCTCCCCACATTTTCTCGTTCTGGCTCTTTCTTCCTTCTCGAAAAGACCGCTTCAGCATCCTCGCTAACACTGACCATCCGCCTCTTCTTCGCTCTCTGCGACATCTTTGATTGCTTCCCTGCACAATTCCACTAAATTAGCTCAGCAACCCAGGCCAAGGATCAAACTACACACAAATTCTAGACGAAAATGTCCATCTGTCAGAAAGCGAAGAAAACCCCAAAATACTTACGCCTCTGTAAGTAAAATTGTAAACTTCTCCGAGTACACTTCTCCAACTGCGTCAGTATGGTAAAATTGAACTGAAAACAGTTGACGGACAAGCTTAGCCGTCAATCTCCGAGCCTCCACTCTCTAAACCACTCTCTGAGTTCTTGTTTCGCATGCAATGCTGGAAATAGCAGGTTTCCGTATATATGAAGTCCGATGACATAGGATGGCTCATTTTCTTGCAGGAAAGGCGGAGTGGGGAGGTACACAACAAGTGCTAAATGTTGCTCCACCTTCGAACACGTGTAAGCTGTGCATCATTACCCATTCTCACCTTACTTAAATGACGCGCAGTACAAATATACAAGTATATGCATGCACTTGCCGTTAAACCTTGGAATTTTAGTGAGGGCATGTGAATCGCATACAGAGTACGCAATTTTCCTTTTCCCCCTTCCGACACTTGACAGTTCTAATCCCAACATTCCATATAAATATTTACTGTTCACGCATGCTTTGGGTACCAATTAACAGCATCGTGGATTGAGTTCCCCGTAAAACTGTACCGTGTCTGATTTGTTTCTTTGAAGGTTGCGTTAACTCTATCTTTATCACCGCACAAGTGTAACGCAGTAATCTAGGCGCTCGGATAACCGAAGCGTGTAGGGTGTAGATGCATTCCCCATAGTTTGGAGTGCCTTCTCCAGAGCGTAAGGAGCAGTAGGTACATCACACCGTAGAAGGGTTATTAGACCCGCTCTTTTAAGGCGGCGATCAATGTTTTACCCTAGTCCCTTTACCCTAGTCCCTTTTCGGAATGCACGTCAAGCAAGGAAAAAAAAGTTGCCTTTTTTGGTCTATTGTTATTTCTTTATTAAAAGGGTGTTTTTGTTGATTTTTCGACTTTTTGATTGATAGCTCATAATTTTTACTGTGTTTTTTTGTTTTCTCATTTGGAAATTATTCTTTCCTGACTTAAAACTCGGCAAACGAATTTTTCCTTAAATTTCTAATGTTTCTGAAGTGGAGCGGTCTTGTAATGGGCTGCCATGGTGGGCATGTAAGGAGGTACGTGTTGTTGTGAACATGTTGTATTTGGATTGGCACCCTAGAAATAGTTAATATGGCTTTTTTGTGCTTCTACATTTTCTATGCAAAATTACCAAGATAAGCATTCCAATTTCCCCCTTCAAAGATTACACATATAACCTTGGGAGCTTAATGCATTTTGGTGAGTATGCAATTGGAGAAAATATTAATGAGAGTAAGTATGTTGTTTGCTACTACACCTCCTAGCCTCATCTCTAGGCACTGGGCTCTAGCAATTATTGAAGGGAAGAAATTGTCAAGCATAATTAGAAGAAATTGAAAATGTATAAATTATGTTTGGTGGATTGCTTACGTTGAGTGCATTACACAACCTTTGACAACATCCACACCACTTTTGCCACTATGTGAGCTCTAGAGTCAAAATGACAATCATCTTCTTTGTTTCTAAGATGTAACAACAAACCATACAAACTAGAAGAGAACATAATCATCTTATGATAAAAGCTCACTTTTTGTGGGTTGAGCTATCCTTGAAAGTTTCTACTCTCCATTTCAAAAGAAAGATGTCCAAACTACTACTTTGAACGACTAAATCCTAATACATGTTTAGGATGTTCCATAACTTCTTGTCTCTTTGTTTCTTTTTGAATTAGCTAACTAATAATCTCAAAATATTGCAATTTTCATATGACCTTTTAGCATAGGGTGATCTCACAATAGTGAGTTACAATTTTCCCACGAAGAAAAAATGTGTGGTTGGTGGGGCCGCATAGATAGGGCCTTTGATCGAAGTCCCTTGACATGTTCAATCGAAGCATCCTTTCGCCATATGCTTCGATCAAACATATCACATCACATAGGTTCAATCGAAGCCTGTGATGCAGGTGGCTTCGATCAAATGGGATGTTGGATCGAAGCCCCCTCTAACTGACATTTCCATAAAAGATTTAAAGGCCCAAGGTGACAGTTATTTTGTCACTTTCAACTATCGTTCTCTAGGCTCCATAGTGCTTCTAGCGAACCCCCTTGGCTAAGGAGGCAATTTTCAACTATGATTGTGCTACATCGCCCTACACATCGGTGCTACTATACCAGTTATGTGCTAAATTTGCCTTTTCTTTGTTATTTTAGCTTCTATGTTGCATGTTTTACATTTTTTTAAGTTTTTTGTTAGGTTTTAAAAGTTTTATATGTAAGTATATTTTTTTTTTGTAGCTTTTAATTGTTGTATTATTAGACACAATATAGAATATCATTAGAAAATCATTAGAAAACCTTAGAAAATTTTCAGAAAGCCACTAAACCCTAGTTTCATTATAACACGTGTATGTTGTATGTTTTTCAAAAAAAAAATAGTTTAAAATTAGGTTTTAAAACTTATTTATGCAAGTATATATGTTTCATTTTTATAATTTTAAATTTTTATATTGTTAGACAAATAAAATAGTATATTTTTAGCAAATTTGACCAAAAAAAGAGAAAATCTTTAGAAATCCTTCGAAAAAATTTAGAAAACCTTAGAAAATCTTTAGAAAACCTTATAAAATCTTTTAAAAATAACTTATAAAATCTAAAAAACACTTTAGAAAACCTTAGCAAAACTTAGAAGATCTTTAGAAAACCTTAGAAAATCTCTCTTTCTAGGTATTTTAATTCCCTTAACTCTCTCTCTCTCTCTCTCTCTCTCTCTCTCTCTCTCTCTCTCTCTCTCTCTCTCTCTCTCTCTCTCTCTCTCTCTCTCTCTCTCTCTCTCTCTCTCTCTCTCTCTCTCTCGGGATCTGCAGATAACCTTCCCTCATCAGGATCATGAATCTATCTTTTGGAATCTCCAGCACTACAGAAACCTCTATCATAATAATATAATAATGAAGAGTTTAATTCTAAACTCAGTAAGCTCTCTCTTAGTCTTTTGAAAAACTTATCCATTCATGTCTTTCCAAAGGAACCATGGAATCTCACCTATTAGAACAGACAAGAACTTATTCAATGTAAGACGAAATGAATCCACAAAAACAGCAAGAATCTCACTGCATGAAAGACCAAGATGACTATTCAGCCAAAGAAAATAGAACAAATACCACAAGCATGTTTACACTAAAAAAAAGGTGTTCAAAAGACTCGGGTATAGAAAAGACACCACAAATAACATGATCAATACTCATAGAGGATAAAGTAGCCCCCACATCCAACTTTTTGAGAAGCAAAATCCATCTAAAACATGACTTTTTAGGATCAATAGTAGAATGCCAAAAAAATCAAATAAAAAGTTTCATTTGGTGAAGGTAAAATCCAATCTCCAACACTAGTTAACTCGATTTATGATTGAGCAATCATCTTTCAACATCTTATATATAGCTTTAGTAGACACATCTCTGAAAATAGCCCCATCAACCCACTTTGGTTGTTGCAAGAAAGAATCAGTATCCATGATTTTACCAGGGAAGAAAGAACTAGTAGCTTTAACAATTAAAGAATAGGTCTTCTTTTGTGAAGAAGGAATCCCAAATTTAGAACTAATTTTAGTCCATGACCCTAACCAGTTATCAAACTAAATACCCCTTATTAGAGAAATACCCTTGTCATTCCAATTTTTTGCAGAGCAACTTTGTGTCAAAGCAAGGGGTTTATTATTCATATACACCCCCACCAGATGGATCTATCAAGAACAGCATATGAGGGAGGCCCTCCAATAGCACCTTTGGCTAAGACTAAGGTCCTTACTTGAGTCCAAGCCTTCCACAAAGAACTAAACACCTGGGAACCAAAGATTTTCATATTGAACTCCCCCAAGATAATATCACATATTGGAATATTTTTCCACTTTATCTCTTTTTTTATAAAAAATTTCTCAATATTGTTCCTAACCAACACCTTACATGGCTCATCTCAACTTAGTGCTTTAAAAATCCATATGGAAGCAAGGGTCATACTGTGAGCCTTGGTGTATCTAATGCCAAGTCTACCCAAATATTGTGGTATAAAACACCATTCCCACTTAACATAATGCCTCTTTTGTTTCCCAATGCCATCAAACCATAGAAGTTCTCTCATAATCCTGTCAATTTTATTACACTAATAATTTGCAAAAAGCCATGATGAGGAGAAGTAAATATGATGAGAAGAGAGAACCTTCTGCACAACTTGGACCCTCCCAACTAGAGAGAGGAGGTGTGTTTTCCATTTCAAATGCTTTTTTTCAATTTTGGAGAAGAGACAGATCTACATATCCTTTAAGGATGGTTCAAAAGCAAAAGGAATACCCACATATTTGACAATGGTGTTTGGTCCTACCCACTGCCACCCTTTCGAGGCCAACCAATTAGGAGCATCATTAGCCCAACCCAATATAGTAGATTTGTGAGGAGCAATTATTTCTCCCGATGCTAGGAAAAAAAATTGTAACCTTTTAACAACACTATCAAAATTTTCCTCCTCCAAGTCTAAGAAAAGAGAGGTATCATCATCAAACTGGTCATTTATGAGCTCATCATGATTAGGGAGGGAGATACCTTTAATCTGAGGTTTGAGTTCAAGTGTTCTCAAAATATAGTACAATACATCAGCAACAATAACAAATCAGGCAGGGGCTATAAGACACCCTTGTCTAATTGACCCCTTGAGAGGGATAACCTCTGATAGTTCCCATTTACCTCAATAACTATTGAAGAGTCCTAGAATAAGATATAAATCCATCTACAAAAATATGAAGGAAATCCAAATGCCTGCAACATACCCATGATAAAAGGTCGCTTAATCCTATCATATGCTTTATCAAAGTCCAGAAGAATCATTGCCACATTCTGACCATCAACCTTAGCCCAATGCATAGCCTCTCAAATGGTAATCATATTTTGAAGGATATATTTACCCTTAATAAACCCAGTTTGAGTGACAGATATAAAGTTATTAAGAAAACTAGAGATCCTCCTAGCAAGCACTTTAGTAATAATCTTGTATGAAAGATTGAGCAGTGTGATAGGCCTCCAATTCCTAACTAGGGTTTTTCCCCACTTTTAGGAAGTAGATTGATGACTCCTTTGTTAATGTATTTGCCCAAAGATCCCCTTTCAAACACATCCTCATACAAAGTTACTAGCTTTGGAGCAATCCATTCCACATGTTGCTTGTAAAATTCAGTAGAAAAACCATCTAGCCCAGGTGATTTACCATTGGCCAATGATCTGATAATAGCTTCAATATCCTCACAAGAAATTGTTTTTTCAAGTGCTTTAGCCTCACTGTCTAAGATTTTTTTTGGAATTAATATTAAGCATTATTTAAGAGCATCTTGATTATCTCTACCATGCTCAAATGAGAATAATTCTTTATAGAATTTATAGAATGCATCTTTAATAGAGTTAAGGTCATTAGATATGGAGTCATTAATTTCTATTTCTTCAATAAGTTCTATTTTGTTCTTGGCTCTGACCAGATTGAAAAAATATTTGGTCCCATTGTCACCTTCCTTGATCCAGTTCATCTTTGCTCTAATCTTCTGCCTTTGAATCTTATAATGTTGAATCTTCCTCAGATGATTTTTAACCCATATCATTTGTTCTTCCAAGACATTGTGTTCCCTTTTAACCTGGCTCTCTTTCTCCAAGAAATTTAATTTGTATTATAGAAAGGTTTCTTCCTTGTTCCTATCCATACATTTCTTCTTGACAATAATCTGGAACAGTTGCCTCCAAGTGTCAGTGAGAGACACTCAAATTTCACTCGGCATGAGATCCACATTACAGAATTTAGTTAAGCAAGAATCCATTCTAATTGCTTCCCCAATGTCATCATCATTGAGAAGGGATATATTCAATTTAAAACCAGTATCCTTCTTATTTATGATAGGGGAAGAGGAGTCAAATCAATAGACACAAAAGCATATATTGGAGAATGATTAGAAATAGTAGTTGGGGTAACACAAATAGGAGCATGCCCACCCTGAGAAGAAAAGGAGAAAAATTTGGCCTCACCATATATTTTATCCAGTCTACAGTAAAGCCTCTGATAACCACTTTGATTATTGCACCATATGTACCAAATATTAGAGTATGTCTCCTTGCTTTCTAGGGGATCCAACAAATTGAATCTTCTTTTGAATTTAGTCCAAAAGAAGTGTCCATTACCTTTCCAGTCATACTTACTGCCACCACATTTATCTTCTTTATATTCAGTCATATTAAAGTCTACCACAAATATCCAAAAAGCATCGAGAAGCCTAGAAACTAACCAATCCCATAGATTTTCCCTCTCCACGTTACACACCCCAAAAATATTATCATCCTCCTTAAATGTAACCCAAAGGGCCCTTTGACAGGGGGAGACCCCATTTGCAATGATCTTATCAGTCCATTGAGGACCAACAAGGATAGCAATGCCACATTTTCCTCTTTCATGATTAGACTGAAATCCAATGGCCTGATCCCATGAGAATTTTAATATGGTGTATGCTTGGAACCCTACCACTTTAATCTCTTGTAAACAAACAATTTCTTTCAGTTTGAGATTATTGCACCACTTTCTTACAACATATTTCGTGTTAGGCATCTCCAACCCCCTAAAATTCCAAATATGTATGTGTATCATCATAATAGATATTATGAAGAAGGTTTTGAGTTCTTATACAATATGTTGAAGCATTATGGGATCTCATAATCCTTCTTCCTGCTATTATTGGATAAAGACTATCTATTCATTGTTTTCCTTTTCTTTTTAACATTTTTAACCTCAATGAAAGGTACTGAGTTCTCCTCACCGCATCTAACATCCACAAACACTTCTTTGGTGGAATAAATGGCACCAGGCATCCACCTACACTCATCCAAAGGGGGTACATCATTTTTTTTAACAACTCTCTCAGAAATGGTAGCTAAGGCCAATTGTTGGGCATTAACTCTCGGGTGGGGGTGTTATGTTTTCTTCCAAATTAAAATCCTTAGGGTTGATAGATATCTTTGTTTGATTATCGGTTAGGGAAACAGATTGTTCACCATTAGCAGTGGTCGGGACTACCTCAAATTCATCTTCAAAAAGAGGGTTAGTTAAACTAGAAAAGGCATTCTTCCCTTGACCAGGGTCGGGTTCAATCATGCCTGATTTCTCATTATTTACATTAATACCAGAGGTATCATTTGATTAATTCAAAATATTATTGTTTTTTTTCATTTTATCAACAACATTATTCATTTTTTTCCTTATCGACTTCCTTAGAAGCCACATTAAAGCTAGCATTCTTAGCATTTTTGAGGGAGGGACGGTCCTGATTGGTGTGCCCATTTAATTTACAGTAAAAGAAAGCTCCCAAGTTTCCCAACATTATCAGTTCCCATGAAAAGACCTCTTCTTCGATATTTAATGAAATAACATCAAGAAAATTAATTTCTGCAGATAATGCTATAAGAGCCCTAGCATTCATATGTGCAAGAGTCGTTCTTGACTCCTCAATTTGCATAACAGAGCCAAACAACTTTAAAATATGGGAGATAAACAACCAAAATTCAGGTTACAAAATTTTTATTTCAACCCAAATAGGGGAAGAATGAGAAATTACTTGCTCGAAGTTACCTTTTGAAGACCACTGAAAAGCCCTAAAGAGAGAACATCCCACATTCCATAAGCTTTTTTTTTAAACCCTATCCTACATATGGTGAGATTTAAAAAAAATAGAAATAATACTTTTTGAACCATCCTATAGAAAATTACATCAATTCCAAGCTTCTTTCCGCATACATTAGCAATCCAGTCATCAAAAAATTTCCTCGAGGGCAAAGAATATATATCCATACATACCAAAAAAATTGCAATATTCTTCAACCGAGATTGCTCCATCCTTATGGCTTTAATCATGTCCTCATTCAGAGAAAGGGAGAGGGTTTTCAAACCACTAGAAGAAGACTTACCTTTACCTCCTCTACCCGAGGTTCTGCATTAGGAACTCTGAAAAACCTTCCATCGAAAGAGGCTGAAGGTGGGAAGACATGGGTAGATTTCTCTAACACCACCGCTTTATATAAAAAAAATTCCTTCGCTCCTCTTGAAGTGCCAGATCATTTATCCATGCAATCTTCTTTATTCCCACTATTATCAATTATTTCCATCTCTTCATCCCTGCAACTTTTGCCAACATTAATATTATTGCCTATTAATAATCACACGAATGGACCAGGTTGGGGCCAAGACTGACTGACCCAAGATGGCACAAGGGAACTCAGCATAAACTAGGGCATACACAACATAAAATGCCACAAAAAAGACTCAAGAAACACAAAGAAAAATACAAGAGAAGAAAGAAGGCCACGTAGAGTACAAAGAGGACACCAAAGCACCAATAGCATCAACAACTAGAGTAAAAACTCCAAGGAAGGTGAAAGGATTGTTGGCAAGTTGACTACCTAAGGATGCATGACTCATTTTGTGTTGTCATCATGGCAACAAAGTCATGTTTAGTCTCTATATTAAAAGACAAAATGACTAAGTAAGGAAAACAGGGCAGACAGAGATACTCAGTGATCAGCACATCAGCGCACATGCGAGAGCTTGAGTCAGCATATGCGTGTTCAGATATAAGTTGCATGACATGTGTACATGCTACATCCAGACACACATAGTACAGAACTACAGTACGGAAAAGTTACAAGCATATCAATAGACCAGCAGTCCAGGAGACAGAGCATGGAAGCCGACTAAGTGTTTTGATTAGCGTGTCTTATTTTATAATGTAATGGCTAAGTGCCTTTGGTTATATGATTGTAATGATGTAATTAACATTGTAGCAAACATGCTAAAGCTGACTTGTTCGGAAGCGTTGTATATTTGAATATATAAGTATGTAATGTAAAGATATGATACAAGTGTCGATTATTATGTAAGAAGAAGATACAGAGGGATAGTACTATGAAGTCAGTTTATGATATAGCTCTTTGAGAGAGTAAGAGAATTCGCGCATACACGGAGTTGATCAGACAAACAGTGTCATCACAGCAGTTCATTTTGATATAGTGCATATCATCTTTCAGAAGGTTGTAGCCTTCATCTTATTGGACAGTGAGCCATATACCTTTAACAGGGTTTTGTAAAAGACTCCTAACAGGGTCCGACCTTTAACCAGGTCATTGTACTCATATTGTAAAGACTGCTTCTAACAGGGCAAAGGAACTCTCACAAGTTCATTATACTCAGTACAATATTTGTGGGTACTAATTCCCACCGGGGTTTTCCTCTTATCAAGGTTTCCCTGTAATCATATCATGTGTTATGAGTTGTTATGATAAGCTTCATTCTATGTATGATTGATTTATGTTTAAGCTGCTGAAAAAGTAATTAATAAACAAACACTGATTCACCCCCTCCCCTCTCAATGTTTCTAACAATTGATATTAGAGCTCTGGTCCTCAGCAAATAAGTTTAACCACTTGAGGAGATCATGGACTGAGCAGAAGCAAAACATTTGAAAAAGAATCTTGAAGCAACTCTTGAAGATCTTGATAGATCTGAAAAAGAAAATGAAGAACTTAGACTGAAAGTTGATGGCTCACAAATGCTTATCAAGAAACTAAGA
>MU225485.1:1072450-1089681 GCA_018584345.1 Thuja plicata
CGACCCTGTCCTCAGATCCCAGGATCACAGGTCAGAGACCCAAAATGCAGAATTCAGGTCATAAAATGGAGGTTAGAAAGGCAGGTCAGGGGGGAAGCCATGTCAAGATCAGGAACCCATTCAGAGGTGCTTGTCATGACCCCAAACCACTCACTCGGAAGGCTAAACCAGTCTCCTATGGAAGTGCTTCCATTTTCCGACTATACAATGTTTATAAAGGAATAGTTCATCTCCAATTAATTAAAGTGCAAAGTCATTCATTATTATAGTCATCAAGGAGAAAAATGATGCAAAATAGAGCCATAATATAATAGGAGCATTAAAAATCCAAACTCAAGGATGTGACGGTGGTCATGATATGAAAAGTCTTTACTCATGGAAATGATAGTACACATCAGTTGCAACACAATCAAAGATGTATCATGTAGGTAGGCAATGATTTTCATGATAAAAATCATTGTCACTATAATATTTGTTATAACATTGCTTATCTATCAAAGATCCAATTATTAACAAAGTATGAAGTGTTCCATCTCATTAAGAAAGAAAATGACTATCAGAAAAAAAAATTCTACTGTGGAAAAAATAATATTAAGAAGATCTGCAAAGAAATAGTTATGATAATGATGTGTTATGAGACCATAGGATTAACATAATGGAAAAAACACCTAGTGAAGACATTAAAAACATCAACAATGATCAAGTAGTACATCGAAACAATGACAAAGCCAAGGGAAAATCAAATGTAAATACGAGAAGTCACATGAATTTGTCATACTGACATGATACAATTTGAAATTATAAAATGTATTAAGAACATGGTAAGGTCATCTCAATGACTTTCAAGAAGTATTAACATGCTACTACAAGTCTGCAAAGTGCAAACATGGATGTATTGTTGAATAAAATATGCTAAGACATGTGACAAAACAATTCCATATATTAAGTCATAGAGTGTAGGTGGAACATATGATATAAAGATATTTAATTGTTTACAGGTAGTACCACATCACAATGTCACCATTTAAGGATAATAACCTCATCATGGAGGTCAAATGAATGAAAACAATTAAACATAGGGGACAAGTATTCAAGGTTAGTGATGTGTCAAGCGATGGTGATAAGTATGCATACATTTGAGCGACATGATCCATACAAATAGTGCAATTAGAGGAAAATACAATTCCGTGTAGCTACAATAATGAATGGTAATCAGATGCAATATTATCACATACATGAAAAGAGGATTCTAAAGTACTATTAGGTCATGCTATAATGTATGAGGGAACATCTACAGTGCCAAGTATTCCAATAAATTTTTGAAGTAAGAAACAATCTATTTGCAGATGAAAGACATGAAAAGGAAATGTAACAGAAAAGACCCATATTCCATGCATTGGGGTTTTGAGAATAGAATGGAGAGTTTAGACTCTCAAAATCCTATGGCTATAATTATGTTTGTCATGGGAAAACATTAGATAAGTTGTGGCTACAAGGAAGATCAAATATATACAACGCTAAAAATAATTTGAAGCAGAGCTCTAATACAACAAACACTCTTATAGACAAAAACAAATATTTAGACGAAGCCTTGATTTTATTTTCAACAAAATGGAGCCATTATTAAGTGATACCCACAAACAAGGTTTTGAAATTAACAATATTATACTTTTTAAAATGCAAATGCCTTGGAGGAGTAACATAAACCCTCATTGTTCTTCATGCCATTTTTGTAGAAAAGCACTCAAAATCCATTTCCAGAATTTGGGGATGAGTTATTTTGGCTCTACTAGGGTTTGGTGTTGTGCATTGCTATTTTGCATCCTTTCTATCCTTTCATACCGGATTTACTGTAGGATTAGACTAGGTATTAATGGCTACAACTACCTTAAGTTCAACAATTGTTGTTGGTGATGGAGTGGTGACAGATAATCATGGCGCCTCTAAGAAAGAGACCTCGCAAGTTTGTACCGAAGGTGTTTCAATAGGTATGCCATCTCCTAATGTAGTGCTTCTTGTTTAGGATTTTTATAATGCATGTGCTTGGTTAGAGAAACATACTCTGATAGGTTATTTTGTCGGAAGAATCCCTCCTGAAAGCATGCTCAAAGACTGGATTAGCAAGGCTTGGACTCCTCATGGAGTTTGACTGGACGACATTCAAAACCTTACCAAAAGGTTTTTTTGTTTCCATTCACCAACCATGCCCACGTCTAAGCTCTCTTCGCTCGTGGGCCATGGACTATTAGGTCTTCCTTTAGGTTTTTCAACGATGGTCTTGAGACTTCACCATCTCAGATGAAAAAAATCTTAGGGTACCTGTGTGGGTTGAGTTCCCTAAGCCTTCCCTTGCTTTGTTGGACTTTTATTCAAACCATTGCAAATAATATTGGTAAAGTGGTATGCCTTGAACACAACTATTTTTTTAATGCTCTCCCTCAAAAGAGGGTTTGTGTTGAAGTTAATCTCTTCCGAGATCTTACAGAAATCCTTGAGATTCAAGTGGGTGGTAATACCTTCACCCAAAAGGTGCTCTATTTTACTTTTCTAGACACATGTTGTTGGTGTCACTCGATGGAGCACAAGATTAGGATTTCCCCTTGGTAGTTCCCATAATTAAGCCTCCTCCCAAGGATTCAGGATCCCATCCTCACAAGGGTTTGAAAAAGGAGGAGAAGAAGGATGAATGGACCATTATTGGTCCTAAGGGTAAGTCCACGTCAGATTAGAGGTGTCTCCTCTCTAGTGAGGTTCCTCATTCTGAGTTCTTTCATAATAGTTTCTCCTCTCTAGGGGAGGAGGATAAGATGCATGAGGTTTTATCATGAAATACATCTCATGGAATGTGCGGGGTCTCACAGACCCGCCTAGAAAATACTCTTTAAGAGATGTTCGTCAATGAGTTTCTGGCTTGGATATCTTGTGTCTCTAGGAGGTGAAAAATGTTGGATTTATACTTCAGGTTACTTGTCATGTTATTTGGCCTCACGGGATTATTCTTTCTTCTCAACATGAAGCTAGTCAAGGTGGAGGTTGTACTCTCATTTCCCCTCGTTGGCATTCTTTTCTTGTTAATCACTACTCTGACCCATGCAGAGACTTTTATGGGTTGTTTTTTCTATTGAGAATCATTATTTTGGGATAGCTAATGTGTATGCTCCCAATGCTCCCGTCAAAAGGTCACAGCTTTGGAGATGGCTTGTTGATTCTCTACCACCTACAATCTGGCTCATATGTGGGGACTTTAATATGGTTGATGGTGCAGGGAACCTCCTGCAGTTTTAGAGTTAAATTAAATTTTGTCTTGTAATAAAAGGAATTTATCCCTTGGATCATCCTAATATAATGTCTTGGTGTGTATTGTAGGTTAAGGGTCTTAAGGTGCTCTATAAACCTTGAAGTCTCGTTAAACCATTAAGACCGTAGTTTTAGTTTTTTAAGTGTTATTAGTGGTTTATGTTAATTTTGGTGTTTTTGACCTTAGTCCAAGGTCCTTTTATGTTTTTAATCAATCCTAAGTCTTCAGAGTCATGTTTTGTTGTCTTTTTTAAAAACTTGCAAAAAATGTCCAAAAGATGTAAAGCTGTCAAAATGTTGGTCGAGAAACTTTTCAAAAGTTGCTCGATACTTTTATTTTGGCATTCCATCGGTTACAACTCTCCCATTGGAAGTTGAATCATTGGAATGAAGATATTTTTAAGCTTTAACACTTCCTTTCAAGGGAGAGATACAAATTTGTAAGGCTTAATGATCTTTTGAAGGAATATGAACAGTTTTATGAACATTTTGATTGTGTACGATAGTGTATGGATTCATTGATCAAATCCAGTGACATTATTTTGTTATGTTGTGAGTTTAATTCCATTTTTAGTTGGTTTCATTCAATTTGGTGTTGATTGTAGAAGTTAGAAGTGTTTTTGTTAAAGCAGTCCAAAAACCCTCTTATTTTGGGTTTGTGCATAAGATGGGGCCCTAACTTGGGAATTCTCCAGTGTATCCACATGAATAATTGGAAAATAAAATTTAGGGAGATGTATTTTAAGATTCTAAAAGCTCAGGATCCTGTTGTTTTGTTTGTGATTTTAAGGTTAAGCCCTAGGCTAAATATTTATATGTATTTAGCGAGTCAATTGAGAAAATTTGGGTGCAGATGAATGAATCGAATGATGAGACTTGGTAGGTTTCTGTTTTGGGGTATTTTGGGTTAGTATAACACTCTTGGGTGACTACATCAACTTTGTGAACCCATTTATGTATACTTGCTTTGCAAACCAAGCCTAATTTGGCCAATTAGGTATGTGTGTCTTGTAGGTGTTTAGAGGTGCTGGAGTAGATTTGGTCTCTACGAGCTTGGGATTTGTTGTAAATTCAAAAAGGGTACACATATCTATAATTTATTTACCATGTCCCTTTGCAAAATCAAAAGTTATCATAGGAAAACTTCCTAGAAAAGGCTACAAGGGATTCTAGGACAGTCATAAATCTTGGTGTTGTGAGAGTTTGCAAATCAATTGGTTGGGTGATTCCATGTTCCCTAGGCCTAAGTAAGGTGTTTAAACCATTGGGAAATATTTTTTGAAACCACTGGTGAAGGTTTCTGTATTTTGGTTCAATTTAGGGAAAAAATCCCTAAAGCCCAAATTGGAGACAAATTGAATCTAGTATTCAAAGGAAAAAGGAGAGTTGGAAGATTGGGAAGGTGATTTCGAAAGTTGACAGTCAACCTACTAAGAAGTTTAGAGAGGTAGATTTGGTGAAGTGACCAAATTTCACAAATTGGGACTTGGACCCATCTAAGTGGCTTCTTGCAGTGCAACTTTGCATCAAGTGATATCAGAGCCACAAAAGAACCTTGCGAAAGACTAAAGGATGGGAGATAAGACATAAGGAAAGTATGAGGAGGATATCCCTTTGAGGTTCACTAATGTAGAATTGGAAAATATAGTCAGGGAGAAAGCACTGAGGCATAAGAAGATGAAAGAATAAATTCAAAGGTTGAAGAGCATCTGAACAGGAAAGCACACTGAAGACCATTCTAAGTCTCAAGAAGAAGAGGAGAAGGTACCGCAACATGAGAGGTTTGGGATACCCATGGATCAAAGACCATTTATAGAAGCCCTTGAAAGGGTTGGGAGAAAATATCACAAAGTAGAGATACCTATGTTTCTTGGGAAGATGAACCCGAAAGAATGTATGGATTGGATAGAGGCTTTGTAAAATCACTTTGAATGTGATGATGTTCCAGAAAATCAGAAACTCAAGATTTCTAAATCAAAGATGAAAGGTCATGGTTTGAGTTGGTGGAATTTAATACAAAATGAAAGGGTTGAAGAAGAGAATAATCCTATTTCATTATGGCAAAGAATGTTAGCAAAGATCAAGAAACAATTTATACCAGAAGATTATGAAGTAACCCTCCACAAAAAAATTTAGAATCTAAGATAAAAATATCTTGATGTAAGTGGAAACACTGAAGAATTTCATAGGATGACCTTAAAATCCAAAGTCCTTGAGAATGAAAAATAGAAGCTTGAAAGGTGTCTCAATGGGCTTAAGTATAGTATACAAGATGAAACTAGTTTGTTCAATCCTGAATCAGTGCAAAAGTGTTTTCAAATGGTGCTTAGAATTGAGAAAAAACAAAGAAGGAAGGGAGATCAGAACAATAGAGGAGGAAGAGGCAATACCTTTAGAGGAAGAGGTAGATTCTAAGGGAGAGGATCATCACCAAGCCTTCAAGGAGAATCAAACCACCAAGAACTAGAAAGAGAACCCAATCCTAGAAGTAATTTCAGAGGTGGCAGAGGAAGTGGTAGAGGAATATCTAGAGGAAGAAGTTCACATGTGTTCATAGGAAGATCCTTCACCTACAATTAGATTGGTCACCAATCCATTAGGTGTCCAGAAAAAGCAAGCACCAGTACAAGTAATCAAGGAGGAAAAAGGAGGGTGTAACTTACTCAAGAAGAAGATTTCCAAATAATGACATCGTACCACACCACCTCTTCAAGGTCTACAACACCTGAACATGGATAATGTATTATGTTCAAGAGAACCCTCTTGAAGATTCCCATCAAGATGGAGCCACCACAAATAAAATATCTCTTCAAGACCTCTTGTAAGGTAAATGGCAAGGTGCATAAAGTCATTTTTTATTCAGGCTCTTCTAAAAATTTGGCTTCTATAGAAATTATAGAAAATCTTGGGTTGAAAAGAATACCACATCCTAACCCCTATAAAGTTTTATGGTTAAGTAAGGATCAACAGACCCTAGTTGATGAACAATGTTGGCTAGATTTTTAGATTGGGGAGTATAAGTATAGATTTTTGTGTGAAGTTGTAACCATGGATGCTTGTCATCTCCTATTAGGGAGACCTTGGCAATATGACACTAGTGCTCAACATAATGGAAAGAGAAATGTATACACCTTATTCAAGAATGAGATAAGTTTCACAATGACACCTTTACTAGATGATATAAAAGATAGGACTTTAACTAATAGTTTAATGTTGGTGGGTGAAAAGGAGTTTATGAAAGTTCTTAAGGAGGAAAAGACACTTTATTTTTTCATAATTGTAAAACCTAAAGAGGAGTCCCAAAAGAAACCAAACAGTAGAGAACTAAGGATAGATTTTGGTCTTAGGGAAGTCAAATAATTGTTAGATAAGTATAAGGTCATAGTTACAGAAAGTAAGACAAAGTCTTTGCCACCAAAAAGGATGATTAGCCATTGTTTTTACCTCATCCTTGGTTCTACACTACCTAATAAGGCTGCTTATAAGTTAACCCCTGAACAAAATGCAGAATTATTAAGACAAATTCAAGGATTGTTGGAGAAGGGCTTCATTAAGAAGAGTATCAATCCCTGTGTTGTTCCAGCAGTCCTAGCATCTAAGAAAGAAGGCACACAGAGGTTGTGCATAGACTCTAGAGCCATCAATAGGAGTACTATCTGATATAGGTTCCCAATGCCAAGAATGGAAGACTTAATGGACTGTTTAGGAGGGGAAAAGTATTATTCCAAGATTAACTCGAAGAGTGGCTACCACCAAATCAGAATCAGAGAGGGAGATGAGTGGAAGACAACTTTCAAGACCGATGAAGGTTTGTTTGAATGGGTTTTTATGCCTTTTTGTCTTTCCAATGCACCAAGTACATTCATGAGACTCGCTAATGAGGTTCTTAAACCTTTTATTAATCATTTTATTGTTGTATATCTAGATGATATTTTTATTTTCAGTAAGAATGAACATGATCACCTAATGCATTTGGATATGGTGTTAAAAAGGTTGCATGAAGAACAGTTGAGGATCAACTTGGAAAAGTGTGTGTTCTTGCAAGAAGAACTTGTGTTTCTTGGATTTGTTATCACGAAGGGAAACTTGAAGATGGCTCCCTCCAAATTAGAAGCCATTTTGAATTGGCCAACTCCTAAATCAGCTAGTGAGGTAAAGAGTTTTCATGGGCTTTCTAGTTTTTATAGAAAGTTCATTAAGAATTTCAGTGGGGTTAGTGCACCAATGATTGATACCATAAAGGGAGGTAGAAAGTGTCACTTTGTTTGGAATGACGATGCACATAAATATTTTGATTATTTGAAAAAAAGGGTTGCACAACAACTTATAGTAGTCCTTCCTGATTTCCATAATATTTTTACCATAGAATGTGATGCAAGCAAGAGGGATATTGGTGGTGTTTTGAGCCAAGAGGGTAAACCTGTGGTATTCTTTAGTGAGAAAATCAATGAGGCAAAGAAAAAGTAGTATACTTGTGATTTAGAGTTGTATGCTATGGTTAAATCTCTAAGAAAGTGGAGACATTACTTGTTACCAAAGGAGTTTGTTGTTTATACTGACAATCATGCCTTGAGTTTTCTGAATAGATAGGAGAAATTGAATCAGAGACACTTGAAATGGATGGAATATCTCCAAGCTTTCACATTCACCATAAAGCACAAGAAAGGGGTGGCTAATAAATTTGTTGATGCTCTCATTAGGAGGAATCTACTTGTTCAAGAAGTTCAGTTGAAAAGTGTGGCCATTTCTGCTTTGAAGGATATGTACTTAGAAGATGAAGATTTTAAGGAAGCTTATCAAGTTTGCATAGAGATAGGGGACATGTATCAGACTAAATTTTCAGAATTTATTATCCAAGAAGGTTTAATTTTTAAGGGTATTCAATTGTGTATACTTATATGTTCAATGAGGGACAATATTGTTAAAGAAAAACACTGTGGGAGTTTGTCAGGACACTTTGGGATAGACAAGACTCTTGATTTAGTGAAGAGGTCCTATTTCTGGCCTAAGATGTAGTCAGATGTAAGGAGGTTTGTAGAGAGTTGTTTGATTTTTCAGAAGGCTAAAGGACATACCTCAAATGTAGGGTTGTATACACCACTCCCCATCCTTGCTAAACCTTGGGATTCAGTCAGTATGGACTTTGTTTTAGGACTTCCCAAAACCAAGACTGGCTATGACAATGTGTATGTAGTTGTTGATAGATTTTCAAAGATGGATCAGTTCATCCCTTGCAAGACCATTAATGATGCTTCTCATATTGCAGGTTTGTTTTTCAAAGAAGTTGTTAGACTTCATGGTCTGCCCTTGTCTATTATCTTAGATAGAGATCCAAAGTTTTTGGGACATTTTTGGAGGACACTTTGGAAGAAATTTGGTACAACTTTGTCACTGTCATCTACTTACCATCCTCAATCATATGGTCAAACTAAAGTCATTAATAGGTCTCTTGGGAATTTACTGAGATGTCTTACACAATAACATGGTGCTACATGGGATAGTATATTGGCTCAAGAAAAATTTTCATATAATGATGAACAGTTACTAGAAGCATTGGTTTAACCCCTTTTCAAATTGTGTATGATAACCATCCTAGGGGTATCTTGGAACTCATAGATGTGAAGGATTTAGCCAAGAGGAGTGCTCTAGCAAAAGATTTTGTTGAAGTAATGAAAGACATTCATGAATAGGTCCAAGCCAAGTTGAAGCATACCTCTTCTAAATACAAATAATGTGCAGATGAAAAGAGAAGGGATTTGTAGTTTGAGGTTGGAAATATGGTGATGATTCATCTCAAAAAGGAGCGCTTGCCTAAGGAGAAGTACACTAAGTTGATCATGAAAAACTTGGGTCTGTTCAAAATTCTCAAGAAATGTGGAAACAATGCCTACAAGATTGGTTTACCACCTAATCTTGGTTTATCTCCTATAGTGGAACAATCAACCCTTGTAAGATGCTTCATGGATGACACCTGAAGCCATTGAGTAGACTGGAATCAAAGTTGCAGACATACCAACTCAAGGGACTTGAGTTTCTTTTGTCAAGAGGAGTATGGTGCAGAGCACCTCTTGCAGTTTCAAAGTTAGATAAACTTTTGTCTTGTAATAAAGGATTAGATCCCTTGGATCATCCTAATTTAATGTCTTAGTCTGCATTGTAGGGTTAAGGGTCTTAAGGTACTCTATAAACCTTGAAGTCTCCTTAAACCATTAAGACCATAGTTTTAGTTGTTTAAGTGTTATTAGTGGTTTATGTTATTTTTGTTATTTTTGACCTTAGTCTAAGGTCCTTTTATGTTTTGAATCAATCCTAAGTCTTCAGAGTCATGTTTTATTGTTTGTTTGCAAAAGTTGCAACAACTGTCCAAAAGATGTAAAGTTGTCAAAATGTTGCTCGAGAAACTTTTCAAAAGTTGCTCGAGACTTATCTTTTGGCATTCCATCGGTTACAACTCTCCCATGGGCAGTTGAATTGTTGGAATGGAGTTATTTTTAAATATTTAACACTTCCTTTCAAGGGATAGATACATATTTGTATGACTTAATGATCTTTCGAAGGAAGATGAACAGTTTTCTGAGCATTTATATTCTGTACGACAGTGTACGAATTCATCGAGGAAAACCAATGAATTTTTTTTGTTATGTTGTGAGTTTACTTCCATTTTTAGTTGGTTTCATTCAATTTGGTGTTGATTTGTAGAAGTTAGAAGTGTTTTTGTAAAAGCAGTCCAGAAACCCTCTTATTTTAGGTATGTGCATAAGGTGGGGCCCTAACTTGAGAATTCTCCAGTGGATCTCCATGAACACTTGGAAAATAAAATTTAGGGACATTTATTTTAATATTCTAAAAGCTCAGGATCCTATTATTTTGTTTGTGATTTTTAAGGTCAAGCCCTAGGCTAAATATCTCTATGTATTTAACCAGTCAATAGAGCAAATGTAGGTGCAGATGAATGAATCGACTGACGAGACTTGGTAGGTTAGTTTTTTGGGGTATTTTGGCTTAGTAGAACACTCCTAAGTGACTGTATCAAATCTGTGAACCCATCTCTTTATATTTTCTTTGCAAACCAAGCCTAATTTAGCCAATTAGGTATGTGTGTCTTATAGGTATTCAGAGGTGTTAGAGTAGATTTGGTATCTATGAGATTGGGTTTTGTTGTAACTTCCAAAAGGGTACTCATATTTGTAATTTATTTACCAAGTTCCTTTGCAAAATCAAAAGTTATTCTAGGAAAACCTCCTAGAAAAAGGCTACAAGGGATTCTAGGTCAGTCATAGATCTTGGTGTTGTGAGAGTTTGGGAATCAATTGGTTGGGCGATTCCATGTTACCTAGGCCTAAGTAAGGTGTTTCAACCATTGGGAAATATTGTTGAAACTACTAGTGAAGGTTTCTCTATTTTGGTTCAATTTAGGGAAAAGATCCTTAAAGCCCAAATTGGAGACAAGTTGAACCTAGTATTCAAAGGAAAAAGGAGAGTTGGAAGAGTGGAAAGGTGATTTGGAAAGTTGAAAGTCAACCTAATGAGAAGTTCATAGAAGGTAGATTTGGTGAAGTGATCAAATTTCACAAATTGAGACTTGGACCCATCTAAGTGGCTTCTTACAGTGCAGCTTTGCATCAGTTGAGGTGACTTCTGACAAAGATGAGATTTTTACTTTTCACTAGACAACTGGAGAAAGGGATGCTTGGTTTTACATGCATAATAAATTGGGTCTTTTTGATCCCAATACTAGTCACCACCATTTTGGTGATGCTTGGCATACTTGTTCTAGTTTTAGAGATGACTTTGATATGATTTTTAAAAGACTTGTCTGTGCCATGATTTCAGAAAAATATTTTTTCAAATTTTCAAACAAAAATAAATTACCTGTTATTTTTCTTATTGATGTGACTTTTTCAGACCATTTTCCCATTTCCTTTGGCATTAATGGCAGGTATCTAAGGCACAACCTCCCATAACATAATTTTACGTCAACACATCTTTTCTAATTCATAAGCCTACTTTGGCCCACATTCGCCAAATGTGGAGTTTAGAGCCAAGGCCACATCAGAATATTGGATTCATTCAGTGGTGGAATGATGCCATCACCCACACTAGAAAATTTCTCTGTATTTATGGCACAAAACTTTCTCGATATCACCAGAGATCTTATGAGTCTACCATTACAGAGCTCTGTACAACCTCTGAAGCTCAGATTCTTGATCCTTTCAACTTAGATCTGCAAATCCATCTTGCTCAGACTTGACACCAGAAACAAATTGCAGACAATAATTCTACTAGAGGTGCGTAGATCAAGGCTCAACTTCACTGGTTAAAGGTGGCAGATCGAGCCTCAAAAGAATTTGTCTTGGATCTTTGCTCTCACCATACAACTATTGGGATATTTTTTTTAAAGAAGGTCATAATCTACTTACAAATCTCCCTGATATCCTGCAAGCTTTTGTTCAAAAATTTATGAGCAGGTGTTCACTTCGCAAGAAAGTTATTTGGTAAGAGACTAAGCGCTTTCTGATTATGTGGTTGTTGTTCCTCATCGTCTTTCGGCCAACCAATAGTATTTTTGTGATCAACTCCTTACCATCGCTGATTTTAAAGAAGTTTTTTATTCTATGGTAGATGATAAGGCCTCTAGGTGTGATGAATTCTCATGCGAGTTCTATAAGGCTCTTTGGGATGACATTTACCCCGACCTCCACATAGTGTATTTGAAAGACTTTCACTCCCACTCCTTAGGGGATATTATCAATAAGAGAAACATTAAGTTCATACCTAAGGAAAGAGACCTAGAGAATATTTTCAACTAGAGGCCAGTCACTCTGCTTAATGTCTCTTACAAGATCATATCCAAGCCTCTTTCTTTGAAAATTTGCCACATCTTGCCTTTGATTATTGGACTAGAGAAAACTAGCTTCATCAAGTCCAGGTTTATTCTTGAAAACATTATTATTGTCTGAGAAGGCATGGAATGGGCCCGAAGGTCAAACCAAAAAGCCCTCTTCCTCAAAATAATTTTTTGTCAAAGCCTTTAACTAGATTGAGTGGCCTTTTATTTTTTCCATACTTTAAGCGCTCATTTTTAGCCCCATATTCATAAAATTTGTTTAGTTGTTGTTTGGAGATGCCTCTGCTTGCATTATTATTAATGGATGACACTCTGAAGCTTTTGGTCTCTTCAGATCCATTCACCAAGGTTTCCCTTTGGCTCCTTCCTTGTATGTTCTTGCAGCTAAAGGGTGTGGTTACCTACTTTCCAATGCCACTCCCACTGGTCTCGTTAGAGGAATTTACCTTTCTGACTCACTTGCTCAGCTTGTCAATGGACATTTTGTTGATGATTCTTTCCTCACTCTCATTGAGGATGAAACTAATGCGAAGGAGGCTCTTCAATGCCTTGATAATTTTTGTTTGGCTTCTAGTTTTTCCTTTCAATGGAACAAGACTCAATGCTACAGACAACCCATTCTTCCAACTCCTCCCTGGATGGACTAGTTTAGCTGGAAATGGATTCAACATGGAGAGGATTTCATATTTTTGGGCATTCCCTTTGATTTTTAGGCTTCACCCGTGGAGCTATGGAATATTTTTTTGGCTAGAATTGAAAAGAAGCTTGACTTCTAGATCACCAAGCCTTTATCCTTGCCTGGTAAGTTCCAGATTTGTTCCAAAGTGCTAGCTGCTACTCACGTGTACTATTATTCTTGTTGGGTTCACTCTAAAGCTACTTATATGAAGCTGAAAAGTTGCTATGTGAATTTTTATGGGCCTCTAGAGCCGACTCTCATAGCTTCCATAGAGTTGCCTGGGAATATTGTTGCCTCCTCAAAGATTTTGGTGGGCTTGGCCTCTTATACACCTAGAAACAAGGTATTTCTTTATGTGCCAAATGGGTGATCAGAGCTTTGTTTGGGCATGAACCTTGGAAGGTCCTGTAGAGGCATTGAATTTCTTTAGGTTTCCCGGTCCATAGACTCGCCTAGAAGGGGATTGGTCTTCAAACCCTTCTTATTATGACAAACCTAATTTAGATCCATGGCACTTTTGTTGTTAAAAGCATCTAGAAATCCTAGGAAGCAGTTAAACCTTGGATGTGGTGGGCTAGAAATGGGTTTTGAGATGGTTTCTCTTTTTACTAGCACAATATCTAGTAGTCGCCTCTTTTTTATCAACAAGGGCTTCCGCTGACTAAGATTCAAGGTTTGCACACTCTGCGTTTTCACAAATATGGCATTAGAACTCCCAAGTATATTTTTTCTAGAGCCACCATGAGCCTCCACTCTTGGGAAGACCTCTAGTGCAGTTCAAACTTTCTCACCCAGATCGGCAGACTTTTGACCTTTTGGTCTTAGCCATACCTCCTCAGTTGTTGCATAAGCTTGGAATTCTTTCTGTCAAGCCCTGGTGGAAAGATTGGAAGTGGTATCCTTGGAATCCTCTCACTAACTAAAAACCCAGCATGGGTTATGCTTGGTCGGTGCCTCATTTTCTGATGGTTAACACTTTAAATCATAGATGACATCTGTCTTCCTCCCAGAAGACTTGGCGGTTCCATTTTATTACTCTTTGGTCTACTATTACAGAGCCAAAAGTTGCATCTTTTGTTAGTAATAACTAAGAGGTGGGGGGGTGAATCAGTGGCCTCAAAAATATTCCAATAATCAACCCAAAAACTCAGTACCACAATATTAAGCCTCTATTTATCTTCAATCCTATGAGATGAATGCCTCCAAATACTTATATCAAATTACTACTACTCAAAATGCGTTGTAAAACCTTCTACTTTATGTTTACCAAATAGCAGTATGTTAATTTACCGAAAGACATTAAATTATCTAGAGTATACCGATCAATCCAATTAAGTTAAGTGTAGTGCAAAACACTAAATTAATGACTCATAAACACATTGACACATGGATTTTTAATGTGGAAACCCTATTAAGGGAAAAACCACTTGGGACCGGTAACCCAAAAATTTCACTCTTCTGAAGTGATCTCGGTGAAGAGCCAACCCTGTTAAAGGTTACAAACACACTGTTAGGTGTGACCTTATTAGAGGATTTAAAAGTTTAGTCTGTCACTTGATATCAGACATCTCTATGCTACCTTCCTTGATCAAACACCCACTTGGCCTGTGAATAGGTATCTGGCATCTCATTTATCTTCATGAAAAAACTTTTTGATACTCCTTGGGATGTATCTCAATATAGAAAGGATCTTTAAATCTCGTTCGGTTATGAGACTTTCTGTATCAATGGTTAAACTGAAACAGTATGATTTGTTCACATATACAACTTATACTTGTAGATTTTTAGATCTATTGTAATCTCATAAAATAATTTGATCAATATATCTCAGTTTATACCTTTGATCCACTTTGATTATTCTTGGTGATGTTGAGCTTTGTTACTTGGTGTCCGCGGAAAACTTTAGCTCTTTCCTTAGCTTGATTTATCAGGATTGTATAAAGTTGCTTTTCATCAGTTTCTCTTCAGGATCCTCTTTATCATTTTTCTCCCCACACCAATTCATAATGAATTGAGTTGTCTCTTTATAGACATGATATCACCGTTGTTAGGTTCTTGATCTTCTTGATCTTGGCGTGATCCACAATTCTCGCTAATTAGATTTAAAGCAAAAATCTTATTTTATCTCGCTGAGATATTCTTTCCAACTGGACAAAACAACTTTAAATCCATTACTTATCTCTTGCTTATCTTGTCGATGAAAACAATGATAACTACCAGTTAAGTCTATATTTAGCTTTTCTAGCTAGATATTTTGTCATTTCTGAACTTAAGTTAATTTGGGTGTTTAACTCTTTGATAGCGTCGGTCAAAACTCTAGTTTTCCTTGGTCTTCTCTGTTGGTTTACACTATGTTTTTGGCCGTCATGTATGCTTGTGATTATTCTTGTCGGTGTTCTTTCTCAGGCATCACTATGACTTGACTTTTGGTTATCTCCGTCCGTCGGGTTTCACTGACCGTCTGTGTTTGTAGTCACATTGTGAATACTTGTCGTTTATGAATTATAGAAAGCATAATATTTTTCTCTTTGATTCTCTGAAGTCTTTGATACTTTGACTATAACCGATTAGATTATATCAAGTTGCCATCAATGACAATAAAATCCATTAACTGATTTAATGTCTTGCATTATCCTTCTACATTTTGGTGATCAACTTAACATCTTCAAAAATTCAATCAGTTACATGTCATCAATCTCTCCCTTTGGCATTGATGGAACCATTCTACATTATCATACTGTACTATTACTAATACAATATGAAATATATAGTTTCATCAAGCTTTCCTAATGTAACTATTACAAATGTCTGGCTCTCGGTAAGCTCAAAAAATAGCTTATATTTGTTTCATGCAGAGTGGTTGTCTTCAATATTCAATCCCTTCAATGGATAGATGTATCATCTAATATCTCTGTTCTGATATGTGTTTTTCCTTGACTATTCCTCTTCTTGATAATATCTTTTTCTTTTGACAACAATTTTTCTCTTTGTTTGAACTCTCTCCCTTTGTTACTTCTCCCCCTTATATGGATATTTCATATGTAATCAATTTCTCTCCCTTAGAATATTGATTAGCTCTTCCTTTTGATTCTCAGGAACTTCTCTTCATGGATAATGATATAATCTCTCCCTTTATCATATCTCTCCTTTATGTGATATGGGATCATCTCTTTCTTTGTATGATAAAGCAAACCTCTCCGTGATGATAATGAGAACATCTCTCCCTTTGAAAACAATTCCAAACAAAAATAATTCTTGTTTTATCATCTATATCATATTCCATCCCTTTGCATAATATATTCCTTGAATTTCCCTATCCATCAACAATACAATTTTTAATTTTCGGTGCAGATATGTACCTTGTAATGTACAGATGTATCTATTGCTATCCATCTCAATGTTTGCATCAACATGACTGATCTTTAGATTTGGTATAGGTGGATGCAACCTCCTAGTTAGATTACTGACCGATAGACAAGGGTTGGACCCCTAGTCTTTGTCTCAGATACTCAATTGTATCCTTCGGTAATGACTTGGTGAATATATCAGCTAATTGTTCCTTTGATTGAACATATTCTAGTGTCACTTCCTTAGCCTGCACTTGTTCTCTTGGATAGTGATACTTGATAACAATGTGCTTAGTATTAGCATGCATGACTAGATTCTTAAATGTTTATTGCACTAGTATTATCACAATACATAATTACTGGTTCAAGGATCTTCATATGCATACCTTTTAGCAATTGTTTGATCCATGCAATATTAGAGAAATTTGCAGTAGCAGCCACATGCTCTGCTTCTGTAGTAGACTGAGAGATGCATCCTTACTTCTTGTTGATCCATGTGACAAGTCTGTCACCCATGAAGAATGCTCCTCGAGTTGTGCTCTTTCGGTCATCAATGTTTCCAGCCCAATCAACATCTGTATAGACTTCTAGCTCAAATCTTCCTTCTCTTTTGTACCATAAGCCATAGTCCTCGGTGTTCTTCAGATATCTCAAAATTCTTTTAACAATAGTCATATGTGATTCTTTGGGATTAGCAAAGAATCTTGCAACTATCCCCACTACATGTGCTATATTTGGTCTGGTATGAACAACATACATCAGTTTTCCAATCATGGATCTATATAAGGTTTGGTTTACCTCATTTATCTTGTCTTATTTTGTTAGCTTACATCTGGTAGCCATAGGTGTTCCAACTGGTTTTGAATTTTCCATCTTGAATATCTTCAGCACTCCCTTGATGTATTTGGACTCAGTAATGTATACGCCTGCATTTTGTTGAAGAATCTATAGACCAAGAAAGAATTTGATCTCTCCAAACATAGACATTTCAAATTCCTTTCTCATTTCATTAGCAAAGGATTTGCATAATAATTCATTCCCTCCAAAAATGATATCATCA
>MU225485.1:1089876-1124948 GCA_018584345.1 Thuja plicata
CTTCTTCTAGTATTCCATTTAGGAATGCAGATTTGACATCCATTTGGTATACCTTGAATCCTTTAAATGCATCATAAGAAAGTAAGATTCTAACTCCTTCTAGTCTAGCAATGGGTGCAAAGGTTTCACCACAATCAATACCTTCTTCTTGTACATATCCCTTGCATACTAATCTCTCTTTGTTTCTAGTGACTTCTTCATTCTCATTTAGCTTGTTTGTGAATATCCATTTGGTACCAATGACATTCTTGTCACCTGGTCTCGGTACTATTGTCCATGTATTGTTCTTCTCAATCTTTTCTATCTCCTCATTCATAGCACTGACACATTCTTCATTCTCAAGTACATTGTTAACAGATTTAGGTTCAAAATCACAAAGTAAACATCTGGTGTTAAGTGACTTACTTCTTGTTCTGGTTCCAACATTCTTATCTCCTATGATTTGGTTCTGTGGATGATGTCTTCAAACATACTTTGCATGTTTCAGTTCAGCTCTGTGTTCATCATTCTGATCATCTTCTTCACCTTCATTCTCATCTCCATTGTTCAGAACATCATCTTGAGGATTATCCTGATCATCGGTAATTGCAGCCTGATGCTCGGGTGCAATATTCTGATGCTCGAGAGTGACACAGTGTTGCTCGGGTAGAGTGTCAGGTTTTGTATAAACAAAACTATTGTAGTCCTCTAGTTCCTTTTTGCTTTCCTTGTCATTCTTTTTTGCAAATTCATCTATTTTCACATTTTCACTTTCAATGATTTTGTTAGATGACATGTTAATAAATTTATAAGCCTTGCTTTTGGTTGAGTACCCTAGAAAGATACCTTCATCACTTTTGGAGTCAAGTTTTCCATTTCGATTATCCTTTAAAATATAAGATTGACTACCAAAGATTATGAAGTAACTTACATTGGGTGTATGACCATACCAAAGCTCATATGGTGTCTTCTTTGTGTCCTTCTTCAATTGTACTCTGTTTAATGTGTAGACAACAGTACTGACAGCTTCCCTCCAAAAGTTTTGAGTGATGCTTTTCTCAATCATCAGTATTCTTGCATAGTCAAGAATTGATTTGTTTCTCCTCTCAGCAATTCCATTTTGCTATGGTGTCCTTGGTGCAGAAAATTATCTTTTAATTCCATGCTCATTGCAATAGTCAGTGAATTCGGCTGAAGTAAATTCCCCTCCTCTATCTAACCTTAAGCATTTCAATTTATTTTCACTTTGTTTTTCTACCATTTCTTTATACCATTTAAACATCTTAAATGCTTCTGATTTATCTTTTAAAAACATGACTTTCATCATTCTAGAAAAATCATCAACAAAGAGAATAAAATATCTATCTCCATAGTAGCTCTTTGTCCTCATGGGTCCACATAGATTTGAATGGACTAATTCTAGAATGGCAATAGATGTATGGGTTTTACTCTTGAAACTAGACTTTTTCATCTTACCTTTTTGACAATTCTTGCACATGATATGCTTGGGCTTAGTCATGCTCAGTAAGCCTCTGACATTCCTTTTGTTGCTTATCTTTATCATGTTGTCAAAGTTCACATGACAAAATATTTTTTCCACAACCGTATGTCTTTGTTTCTAGCCATTAAACAAGTGTTAGTGTCATCAAGATAGAAAAGGTTACCTTTTGTCTGCTCACCGGTACCAATCAACCTTCCTGATTCATTGTAGATCTTTTCCTTCTTATTTTCAAATGCTACTCTATGACCTAAATTGTTCAACTGAGAAACACTTAACAAATTGTATTTTAGTCCTTTAACCCAGTAAGCATTTATACATTTTATCAGGTTATTCAACATTATGGTTCATTTACCTTCAACTGGACAAGGTGTATCATTTCCCATTCTTACTGAACCACAATTATAGTATTCAAAAGTCTAAAATTTTTGTTTATCACCGGTCATATGATGAGTGCAGCCACTATCTATGATCCAGACATCATTTTTACTAACTTTAGATATGAGTGGAGTTTCTACATACCTTTCTTCATCTTCATCTAAATCATCCTTCATGGCTACAAATACCATCTCGATGTCTTCTTCTGATTTGGTGTCAGTGTCATCAGCTCTATTCTCAGCTAGGTAACAAGCTTTCTTTCCTTTGTCCTTGTAGTCTTGGGTATCTCTCTTGTCAGATTGTCAGTTGCTTCGGTAATCTCCATTATCACCTTTATCAAACTTCTTCTCATATGATCTATCATTTCCTCTGTCATCTTTTCTTCGGTTTGGGCATCTTGCAACAAAGTGTCCAACCTCTTTACAATTGAAACATACAAGTGGTAATTTACCTTTGTATCTACCTTTGCCTTTCTGTAATCTTCTGGCCATAAGTGCTTCAATTTCATCAAGTCCTTGATCTTCATTATCACTGTCATTATCATTTCTAACAACATGTCTATGACTTGAGTTACTTATCTTTAGAGAATATTTGAATGTAGATTCTATGGATGGTAAGATACTAGTGTCAAAGTTATTCATCTCAAATGAAATTAGTCTACCAATCAGACTATCTAGAGTAACTGTATTATTTTCTACTACTCTCATTTATTGAATAGTAGAAACTCTAAAAGCATAAAAAAGCAATAAGGTTATTAATATTTTTCTTACCATTGTCTCCTCTTCAAGTACATCTCCAACTCCTTGGATAGCATTGACTACTTCTTTGATTCTATAGCTATACTGAGTAATGTTTTCTCCTTCTTTCATCCTTAGGTCAATAAACCTCCCTCTTAGGCTTTCTGCCTTTGCTCTGGGTACATTGGCATCTCCTCCATGTACAAGCTTCAACTTATCCCACATTTTATTTGCAGAGGTTCAGGTTTTGACATCTTCAAACTCAGCATCAGAGAGTGATGATGCAAGTTCTATCATCATGCAGTTATGGTCATGCTTAAATCTTAATTTCTCAAGAGTATGAGGTCCTGTAGGAAACACATATTCAGTATCTAAGTATTGAACAATACCATTTCCAATACCTGATAGGTGGAGTCTTATTCTGCTTTGCCATGATGCAAAGTTGTCTTTATTCAACTTGGGCACATCTCATCTGTTCATCTTGTGATCTTTTGCTTTAGTTGTTAAACACCCTTTGTAAGCACACAAGCTCTGATACCAATTGTTAGTAATAACTGAGAGGGGGGGGGGGGGTGGTGAATCAGTGGCCTAAAAAATATTCCAATAATCAACCCAAAAACTTAGTACCACAATATTAAGCCTCTAGTTATCTTCAGTCCTATAAGATGAATGCCTCCAAATACTTATATCAAATTACTACTGCTCGGAATGCTTTGTAAAACCTTCTACTTTACGTTTACCAAATAATAGTCTGTTAATTTACCGAAAGACAATAAATTATCTAGAGTATACTGATCAATCCAATTAAGTTATGTGTAATGCAAAACACTAAAGCAATGACTCATAAACACATTGACACATGAATTTTTAACGTGGAAACCCTGTTAAGGGAAAAACCACTTGGGACCGGTAACCCTAAATTTTCACTCTTCTGAAGTGATCTCGGTGAAGAGCCAACCCTGTTAAAGGTTACAAACACACTGTTAGGTGTGACCTTGTTAGAGGATTTAAAAGTTTAGTCTGTCACTTGATATCGGGCATCTCTATGCTACCTTCCTTTATCAAACACTCACTTGGCTTGTCAATAGGTATATGACATCTCATGCTATCTTCATGAACAAACTTTTTGATACTCCTTGGGATGTATCTCAATATAGAAAGGATCTTTAAATCCCGCTCGGTTAAGAGACTTTCTGTATCAATGGTTAAACTAAAATAGTATGATTTGTTCACAAATACAATTTATACTTGCATATTTTTAGATCTATTGTAATCTCATAAATTAATCTGATCAATATATCTCAGTTTATACATTTTCTCCACTTTGATTCTGCTCGGTGACGCTGTGCTCTGTTTCTCGGTGTCCGCAGAAAACTTTAGCTCTTTCCTTAGCTTGATTGATCAGTACTGTATGAAGTTGCTCTTCATTAGTTTCTCTTCAACATCATCTTTATCATTTTTCTCCCCACACCAATTCGTAATGAATTTAGTTTTCTCTTTATAGACATGATATCACCATTGTTAGGTTCTTGATCTTCTTGATCCTGGTGTGATCCACAATGCTCGCCAATTAGATTTAAAGCAAAACTCTTTTTTATCTCGTTGAGATCTTCTTGCCAACTGGACAAAATAACTTTAAATCCATTACTTATCTCTGGCTTATCTTGTTGATGAAAACAATGATAACTACTAGTTAAGTCTATATTTAGCTCTGCCAGCTAGATATTTTGTCATTTCTGAACTTAATTTAATTTCAGTGTTTAACTCTTTGATAGTGTCAGTCAACACTCCAGTTTTCCTCGGGCTTCTTCGTCGGTTTATACTATGTTTTGGGCCGTCGGGTATGCTTGTGATTCTGCTCGTCGGTAATGCTCATTGATGTTCTTGCTTGGGCATCACTATGACTTGACTTGTGGTGATCTTTGTCCGTCGGGTTTCACTGACCGTCGATGTTTGTAGTCACATTATGAATACTTGTCTTTTATACACTACAGAAAGCATAATTTTTTTCTCTTTGATTCTCTGAAGTCTTTAACACTTTGATTATAACCAATTAGATTATATCAAGTTGACATCAATCACAATACAATCCATTAACTGATTTAATGTCTTGCATTATCCTTCTGCATTTCGGTGATCAATTAACATCTTCAAACATTCAATTAGTTACATGTCATCACATTTTTCTTTGTGTGTTCTCTTTCAAGGCATGCATATGGGTGCAAGGATATGACACTTGGGAGTCCCTGATCCTAGATGCCCTTTTTGTGGTCTCTCAAAGACATTCATGCATCTTTTTTGGTTTTTTCACCGAGCTCAACCTTATTGGAGCTGGATTCATGATTTATTTAAGCCTTTTCGGCCATTTACCTTTTCTTGGCATATGGTATTGTTGGGTGATTTACCCAAAATGCCTTCTATATTTACCTAGATTTGGCAGTCTTTTAGGATGGAGATTCTTTTTACTATTTGGAAGGATAGGAATGTTGTTCTTTTCACTCACAACTTTCTAGATATCAATGTTTCTATGTATACTAAATCTTTTATATATGTAACAATGTAATGATGCAGATACAAGTGTAGAACAATAAAGTGGCTCTTGAAGTGACCCACTTGCAGGAGTTGTTATAGCACTGGGGCAATGCCCCTTGTATAGTGTCATCAGACTCTTTGTCTGCTGACCAAACTCCTCCTTGTGGTTGTCATCGTGGTTAGATCTCTTTTGCTCGATGCTATTGGACTCTTCGGTCTTAGGACCTTCTCCACTCTCTTAGTGGCAGAGCCAATTGGACATGTCGCTCGGCTTCTCCTCCCTGCCAGAGTTTGTTTGACAGTTGGTCTACTGTTCCTGCTCTCTTTATTTTTGCTTCTGGCTAGCCTTCGACCAATATTTATGATAAAGTTCCTCGCCTGGCTCTTGTTATATCTCCCAGACAAGAGGAAGGTGAAATGGAAGAAAAAGAAGAAGAGGATGGATGACCTATTCGAAACCCTCTCCCAGGCCCCAATGTGTGGTGAAACCCTGAAGACAAGGATTCTCTTCCCTCGGTTGTGACTGCTCTTGTTGCTTGAGGGATTTTATTATGTTTTTTAATGAATATTTGATGTGTCTGGATATTTTTTGTGTGATTCTCGCGGGGTGATATCGTATCCCCCGACCCCTTTTTTGTGAATAATGTACTTTATACTTTTTAATTAATGGAAATGCCTCTATTCATAAAAAAAAAGTATTTCTAGTAGTGGAACATGAATGTGAAAAATGTTAAAATTCATGAATCCATAGCCACCGAATAGAGGTATGAATCAGAGGACCCATCTATTAATGAAACCCTCATACAGAGCCTCAAGAAATTTAGAGATTTAGATCTTAAAATTTTAATCATCAAAGGGGTTTCAAGTATAAATCAAGATGTACTAGAAGCTATAGATAGGAGAATTTAAAGTGTGAAGCACAAAACAAAAGAAGCAAGGATTCATTATATGTGTTGTACAAGTTGATTTCAGATCATAGTATGGGATTCTTTCATGATAGTTACAGCCTTAGTAGTAAGATTTTCACAAGATTTGCAAAAGAAACCCTCCAAATCTCCATGCATAGGCCTTTCGAACCCTCAGTGTCATCCTCCAAGAAGAGGCAATGTGGAAAATTGGAAAATGGAGAGTGAGTGAATTGTTTACGGTTTCAATGCCATAGGTCATTGATGTATTTGAAAGGATTTATGCCTCAGGAAATTTATTTTGGGATTATTTGCACAAATGAGCCAGTGGGTTAAGAGAAATATAAAATTATAAATTAAGTTGTATTAATATTTATCAAGTTCACTACTTAATAAATATTAATATAACATAATTTATTTTATATTAATATTTATTAAGTGTGTAACTTAGTAAATATTAATATAAATTAAGTATTATTTTTGTTTTCTCTTAGTTAGAGAGATTAATGTTTGGAGTGAATATCCTATTTTTATGCACTTAATAATGTAATTAATATTAATTAAAAGGTATATTTATAAGCCTTTTAATTATTATTCAATTTAAAGTTTAAAAGAGAATCTGGATTTGGTATGTGTCTCATCCCGAGGAGGTTGAATTCAGTTTGACAAGGGTTGTGGTTTTGAACTTGAGTTTTATGCTTAGCAGAGGGGGTTTTCTTTTTATTCTAGCAATTGATGAGCATATTTTGAAGAGTTTTGATGTAGATTGAGTCCTCTTGAGTTTGTTTTCAATTGTATATCAGTTGAGAGGACCTTTTAGACAATTAGACTGCAAGTATCTTCCAGTTCCTCCCCTATTTTTGTGGGATTTATTCCTTCATCTGAATCATTTAGTTTTACATGTTTGGGAGCTATTCATGGAATTTTTGAGGCAGTTTAGAGCAGTTTGGAAGGCCACATGCATGCAATATGAGTTTTGAGGAGTTCTTGGATGGTCAACTACACGTTTCTAGTAATTTGACATCTTTTTTCTCCTTGTTTTCCTCATCTATCTAACCCTTCTAGGTTTTGGGCATATATCTTCTTGTTTGACCTCATTATTGGGGGTTCCTTCTTTTGGCCATTTGTTTTACATCTTGAAACTTTTCTTATTATTGATATACAAATATTGAGTCCTTCTCAATTGTTTTTGTGTCCAACATTGATTGCGAGTGGTTTGATTGAAATATTGTGTTTCACCTTTATTTTGTCAATGTCCTTTTAGTTTTTAATGAATAACTTGACATATCAAAGTGTAGATCTATGATTGTGTCTTTCATTCTGATGTTGAAATATAGAAAACATTATTGTTTTCCTTTTCAAAATATTAAAATACCAGGACCCGTCATAAGAGTTTATTTTGCAAGGTGTGTCTAATTAGGTTTGTGAATTTTGAAGTGTCTTTATGCGTAATATTGTGAATTTTATTCTTCGTAATTCAAATTATTACATTGGTGCATCACCCATTACGTTTTAGGTTTTCATTTCACAAGAAGCTATTTTTTTTATCTCCTTTCCCATCATCATTTAGTTTTAGGTGAGTACCATTAAGGAACCGACCTTGTAATCCCAGAGTTTCACTCCTACCATAGGATACCCATAGCCTAAGAGTGTTTACATGTTTCAACAGGATAGCTAGATTTCACATCTGCTATAGGCACAATCTTGATTGACAATAGTTTTTGGCACGCCAAGTGGATGCGAACTGATTGTCAATAGATTAGATCTACATTTTGTTATTGTTTTCATGTGAATAGTGGTTTACAACCTTCAAGAAGGTAATTTTCAGCACCTGGAGAACCTGAGTTCTATGGTTTTTTAGTAGATTCAGTGTACATAGTTCAGATGGATGAGTCTAGAAATAAGCCCTTTGTTGCATTCAAATTAGGGAGTCCTTTAGATATTTCCAATGATCATGATATTATAGGAAAACCCTAAAGAGCCCACCATGTTTCACTAGTGAAGATCATGTTTAAGCTATTGAGCACATCTTGTATGTGGCTTCGTTATGTGGTATATATCACGTGACTAAACAAGATGTTACATTAAAGATCTAAGTAGCTTCAGTCAAGGGGAAAGCCCTAAATTGGCTTTGGGGGCTACCTGTTAATTCAATTTCTACATGGGATGAGATGAGTGAACAGTTGAATCGATAATTTGAACATAAATCTAATCATTTTTCATGAGTTGAACAATTAACTACTATAAAGAGGTAGAATAATGAGTAGATGTCAGATTTCAACTATCGCTTCAAAAGGACATGGAAGAAAAATCCAATATCAGTTAAGCCCTCTAATGATTATGCTTTCTTATTTTATCTGAAGGCATTAAATACTTACATTTGAGATGAAAAAGTTCAGAAAAGACAAGAGCAGATTTGAGACAACATTTAAAGTCACAAAGACAGAGGAAGATTCAGAAGATGAAGACTGGGATGAGATGGAAGTGAAAAACTTTGCAAGGAAGCTAAAGAAAGGAACTGACAAATTTATAAAGGTAACTTACCCCTTAAATTCTTTAGATGTGGGAAGATTGGTCATTTGGCTACTAGGTGTCCAAAGAAAGGTCCTAGGAAGAAGTTTAAGAAGTTCAATAAGAAAGATTACTATGTTAATGAAGATGCTAGTATTTTAGATGATGACTCATAAATAGAGTATTTCTTATTCTATGTTGAAGAAGAAGAAAAACTTGGATTTAATATTTCTAGCATTTGCCTGGAAACAAATGATAATTCTAAGACTGCTTTGTCTGTTAGAAGGAATAAGAATGAATTGTATGTTGATACTGGTTGTTCAAGTCATATAATTTGTGAAAGAAAAATTTTAACACTTGAGAAGTATGATGATGGTCCTATTATATTTGGTGATGATAAGGAAACATATATTGTTGGTAGAGTTTCAATCACTTTTGATTGGAATCATAATTGTGACAAGGTTTATTATGTGAATGGTTTATGTGATAATATTTTGAGTGTTTGAAAGATGTGTGAGAATGGATACAATGTTGTGTTCAAGAGTAAAGGTAAATGAAGCAGCATGTATCAGCTTGAATGAGCTATAGAAGGATGTTTACTATCTCAGATTGATGACAGTTGGCTCTAACACCAGAGGATGTGCCACATCAATTTTGAAAATTTGGTAGAATAATATCATCATATGTAGTAAGAGACTTACCTAGACTCTGTAAACTAGCCAATATTATCTGTTAATGATGTTAGGAAGGAAAACATAAAATATATTTGTCCAAGGAAAAATATTCTTCTTCTAGTGGTTTGCTGGATCTAGTACACACCGACTTGTGTGGTCCTACCCAAATAAGAAACCTACAAGGTGAGAGATATTATATACTTTTCATTGATGATTATTCTAGATTATCTTAGGTTACATTTCTAGGAGAAAAATCAGAAGCATTTGAGAAAGTCAAAATTTTTAAAGAAAGAGTTGAGAATGAACGTGGTAGAAGGATTAAATGTTTGAGATCTAATAATGGAGGATAGTTTACTGCTGACAAATTTAAGAATTATTGTGAGAAACATGGTATTAAATGATAATTTTTAGAAGATAGAGCACCATAATAAAATGGTGTAGAGGAAATGATGAATCAGGAAATACATGAAGCAACAAGGAAAATGATCAAGGAAGCGAATTTACCGGAGGTTTACTTGAGAGAAGAAGTTCATACCATTGTAGATACACTGAACAAAGTTCTTTACTAGAAGAAGTATGGAAGGAAATCATACGAATTATGGCATGGTAGAGTACCTATAGTGAAATAATTCAACATTTTTGAACGAGATTTTATATTTGAAGAGATGAGGAAAATATTAGAAAGTTTGACTACAGAGCAGATGAAGGTATATTTGTAGGATATTCTACAAAGAGAAAAGCTTACCAGTGTTACAACAAGAGATTGAATAAGATTTTTGAAATTGTGAATATGAAGGTTGATGAAGGCTTTCATAAAACTTTTGGAAACACATTGAATATGAATCTAATACAGAGGACAAAGGAAAGGAAGACAAGAAAGAAGAGGAAAAGACAAGCCAAACTTTGACATTTGCAACTAAGACACCAAGGTATGTAAAAAGAAATTATTTTGAGAATCATATTATTGGTGATAAGAATAGAAGCATTGTTACAAGATTTAGAGAAACACAAGAGCAAGTTTTGTTGCATTTACTTTTAGAAATTGAGCCTAAATCTGTAGAAGAAGCATGTAATGATCAAAATTGGGCTAGAGAAATGGAAGAATAATTTGATCAGATAGAGAAGAATCAGACTTGGTAACTTGTTCTTAGACCGGTTGACAAGAATGTGATTGGTACAAAATAGATTTTTTTAGAAAAAACTGAATGAGAATGGTAAGGTAATAAGATACAAGTAAATATTTGTTTGCAAAGGTTATACTCAGATTGAAGGAATTGATTTTGATAAGACTTATACCCCTGTTGTTTGGATGGAGGAGATTTAGATATTCTTAGTATTTGTAGTATTTAGAAGCTTAAAGGTCTATTAGATTGATGCCCAATTAGCATTTTTGAATGAAGAACAAAAGGAAGAATTTTACATCAAACAACTAGAAGGTTTCAAGTCCAAAAATGATATGGATGTTGTGTGCAGATTGAAGAAAACAATATATGGATTGAAGTAGGCACCGAAATCTTGGTATGGAAGATTGGATAAGTACCTAACTGGACAAGGATTTCACAAAGGATCAGTTGATAGCAATCTATATTACAAGATTTATTCAAATCAGATTTTGATTTTTGTGGTTTATGTTGATGACATTATTTTTTGAGGAAATGATGATTTGTGTAGGAATTTTGCAGAGGAAATGAAGAAAAAATTCAAGATGTATATGATTGGTGAGTTGAATTTCTTTCTTGGATTGCAGGCGAATCAGAATAGTAAAGGAATTTTCTTTTCTTAGTCCAATAATGTTAAATAATTGTTGAAGAAGTTTGGTTTGGAGAATTCTAAATCGCTATGTACTCCTATTGTTATTAGATGTAAGTTGGATAAAGAAGATGATTCACCAAAGGTGGATGCAAGTAAGTACAAATCAATAATTGGAGGATTGTTGCATTTCAGTATTATTAGACCAGATATTATGTATGCAATATGTTTGGTAGCCAAAGTTCAACAAGAACTGAAAAAGCCACATGTTATGGCAGTCAAAAGAATTTTTTCGATATTTGAAACGTATAGAAGAGTTTGGATAATGGTATCCAAAAGGTTCATATTATATGTTAAAAACTTATACTGATGTTAACTGGGTTGGATGTCTGGATAACCGACAAAGTACTAGTGGCGGAGCTTATTTCCTTGGCTCGCGGTTGGTTGCTTGGTCAAGAAAGAAGTAGGATTTTGTAACATTATAAACTGTTGACTTAGAATACATTGCAACATCCTTATGTTGTACTTAGGTATTATGGATGAAAAAAACTTTGAAGGATATAGGGATAAATTTTGATGAGTCAATTTCAATCATGTGTGATAATACCAGTGATATAAACATTTCAAAGAATGCCATTCCATGACAAAACATATATCTATCAAATGTCACTTCTTTAGAGAGAAGGAAGTGGAGAAGGAGGTTATAGTTGAGTATGTCCCTACAAAGGAGAATATTGTAGAAATTTTCACAAAACCTTTATGCAAGAATATTTTCAAGTATCTCAGGGGAATTTGGGCATTCTGCCCCTTCCGAGTGTTTAGTAATGTACCTGTGTGTGCATTTCATGCTTATTCTTTTATGGATCAATGATTTGTGGCTTCCTCTCAGGGGGAGAAAAGTAAGTTAGTAAGGGGGAGTTTGGCCCAATTGCGTTGTTAAAGGGGGAGCAGAACAATGAAAAATAGAGAACCTTGATGCTAATATCTTTCGACAATGAGTTGTTTTCTTTGTTATTGATGAATGTGTCCATCAATGACAAAGCGGTGTAACACACCAAAATTGGCACCTCATAATCTAATCAATTTTGGTGCATTTTCTCATCATCGAAGTCCTATTGCACTAGGCAAATTCTTCTCCTGATTGACTTTAATTGACCGAGTTTCAAATGCAGAAAACCCAAATTTGCATAAATCTGACATTATATTTAATTCCTAAATTCTCAGGATTGATTAGCTAAAAATCCCAATGATTAATTAATTTAATTCTAAAGTCCTAAGTGCTTTTAATTAAATTAATTCCACCCCCTTTAGCTAATATACATAAAAGGAATTGAAAGGTTATTTAATTATTGGATGAATTATCCTCAGAAAGGAATTTCATAATTCCATGTGAAAGGACACTCATGTGGCAATAATCCATCCACTTAATTAAATAATTCTTGCATTTTTGTCTCAAATGAGAATGAAGAGGCAACCGTTTCTTTTCAAGAAACTCTTCACCCTCTTTCCATGGTTTTCTATAAATTGGACATCATTTTCTTCATTTGGGAGGATGATTTTTGAGAGCATCAAACTTATAGTCAAATTTACATTTAATTCTTTCATGTTTTTGAGTTTAAAATTGCATAATTAGGCTAGTTTCAATTGGAATTAAAGATATGTTGATTTCATTTATGATTCATTTACATGTCTAATATATCAATTCCATCTTTCAAGTTCTCTAGTTTAAATGCAATTCCTTTTCTAGTTTAAATGCAATTTTCGTTCTAGATTAAAAGCATTTGAATTCTAGACTAGGAGTATTTTGCTTTCTTAGATTAGTTGCAATTTGCTTCCATAGAGTAGTTGCAATTCACTTTCATAGATTAAGAGAAATTTCATTTCATAGATTAATTGCATTTCAATTCATAGAATAATGACAATTTCATCTTTTCTCATGCTTTAGAAATCCTCCATGTTAGCAATGGTCAGGTTGTTGGCTCTCGTTCTCAGGGTAAATTTGACATCCACAACTAATTAGGAGGCAGAAAGTCATTTCAATTGAGTTTGCAGGATAAACAATTCATGTTTGTCTTTGTGAATTGAATAATTGAGTAAAGACTATGTGAGTTTGTGCATGATTTAGAGGTCACATTCAAGCACACACATTTTGGCGCCCACCGTGGGACAGAAAAAATGATTTCTGGCCTCATTTTCAAACTTTTTGACAGCGTTTTGCAAACTTTGTCATACATCCGTACAACACTGGTATGGAGTCTCGCGCAAAGTTTTGCGTGAAGCCGCATGAAGTTTTTCTCTTTGTAGCACTCTGTCGTGTAAGGAAACAGAAAGCTCGCGTGCGTCGAAGCACTTTCTCGCGCGAACTTTAACATACTTACAAGTGTTGGTGTGGCTGCGAAGCCCCAGCTCTGTATAAGAGGCACCAGAGGTTATTGTGAATGAAAGCCTATTAAACACTCTCTTAGTTAGATGCCTACCCGGTTCACCTCCGAAAGGAGACATAATCTGTGCGCAGGGAGAGGGAAGAATCTCTCCCCTAGATTCTTGACATAGGTATGCACCTGGATGTTTGAAGTGGTATATTAAGCTGGCCCTTGTTTAAGGGTAACCTTTGAACATATATACTTAGTCCTTGGAAACACCAAAAACACGAGTGCTCTTTCAAGGGTGACACTGCTGTGTGAGGTGCACGCATACGCATAAGACAGCGGGGCACAAATTTTGTCTTCTCAACCAATTTTCTTTGTAGGGATAACTGAGTGTCTTTTTTAGAGTCTTAAACTATCCGTACTATCATCAAACAAAGACTCCCATGTTTCTACCAAGTTTCTTTGTCCTTGGTGGAATTTTTTACGACTATTGTTTGTGTCACTACTGCCTGATTGAAACTTCGTGTTTGTAAACGAGTGCTTGTCACCTTGAAATGGAGATTGCTGATTTGTATCATCTTAAAACTATCCTAAACCTGGAAATCTTGTTAGAGAACAATTCTCACTGTGTCTCGAAATCTAGTTTTTATCTTGAAAATTGAGTTTGTTTATCTGCCCGATTTGCCTCTTGTCTGGGGTTTGATTGCTTGTTCCCTCGCTGTCTACAGACTAAAACTAGTTGTTTCGAGTTGCAAACTGACTGATTCATACTCAAACTTGTCTTGTCTCTTTGTCTCTGTCCTATTTGCTTATTTTTTTGCACGTTGCGACACGATAGTCATATCTCGGCTGCTCTAGCCATACCTCCAACAATTTGTGTCGGGTGCATCTCACACCTTGGCTGTTCTAGCCTATTACCTCTTTTTTTTGATACCTCTAGAGACAGAGTTCTGAGTCAGATCTTAAGTTTCCTCTTGTATCAGCTTCGTTTATGCCTATTATGACTAGGAGCGGTAATATTTTTCCCATACGCGGTTCTGGAGTAGGTAGAAGTAAACCTCGTGATCAAGGAAAATGTCATTCTGAACCTGTTATTCAAGTGGATAATCAAGAGGGATCACCACGTTCCTCTTCCCTGTTTAGTGTAGATTTGAGTCTGAATGTGAAACCAGTGCTTCAGTTTTGTTCTAATCCATTGTTTCAAGATCAGTGTAATCCATTTCTCTCAAACCAACAAGGCTACAAGAAGTCATCTGTTTGGGTTGGTCCTATTAACGACTCTCGCTGCCTTAGTGATCCTTTTGAACATTTCAATCCTTTTGATTCACCGAAGAGCACATTGGCTACGAGTCCTCCCTCTCATACTGAAGGAGTACACACGGAACAATCTCACGTTAACAACATGACGTCTCCTTTCGATTACACGCAAGGTCATGACCAATCTCAACATGAACAAGGTCATCAAGGAGAAGAGCATCACCAGGGTCAAGATCAGACTCAGAGAATTTATGAAATTCTTGGTAACGACGATGACCCAATAACTCAAAACAACATAGACGCAACAAAGTCTAATAAATCTCTCATCAAAATGATGGAGATACTCCTTGCGGAAGACAAAGAAAAATACTTCCTAGATTTGGCAAAACAAGGGGTCAAGTTACCCGCAGACTTCCAAGTGGAAATGCTTGTTGCTAAAGAAGAGGAAACTGAAACCTCCAAATTGCATAAGATAATTCAAGACATGCAAGGTCAAATCAGCCAACTTATGAAAGATAAGGACAAACCTACACAATAGTTCACAATGGAAAGTATATGTCCTTTTCCGTTTGATAGGAGCATTGTTATGCCACCTTTTCCCAAAGGTGTAGAGCTCCCAAAATATGACAAGTATCTAGGTACCATAGATCCCCAAGATCACTTAAGATAATTTGGTGCCTTGTTGATGGAGTTTATACATGATCAAACGTATTTGATGTGTCTTTTTCCATGAAGTTTGGGTGGACCCGCTATGGAATGGTTCTCACGATTACCCACTGGGATCAAAACTTTTGACGAGATTGCCAATCTTTTTATACAACATTATTCTCACAATATTCAACATCCTATCAACATAAGGGATATTTGCAACCTTAAGTAGAAACAAGGGGAACCATTCTTGACGTTTCTCCAAAGATGGAGACAACTTTGCACTAAATACCCTCGCAAAATACCCGAGTCTGAGAAACTCGATATATTCTTGGATAATCTCACCCCTGACTTCAGGTATCAAGTCCAAATTCAAGGTCCCCTTAACTTTGATAGTATGATAAAACAAGCTGTGAGAATAGAAGCATTCATGGTTTTAAAAGGCGAATTGACCTTGTATAAAGATAACAAGCAAAATCCCTCATCTTCCAACAAAGACAAAGGGAAATTTTCCAACCAAAATAGGGATGTTGTGAATGATGGGGTGGTCGATAACATGACCTCGACTTCTTCAAAATTCATCTTCAACCTCACCTCGGGTATACAAGTGACCAAAGCTGTCGAAAAGGCTACAACCAATAATCAATAGCCTTCTAAATTTTTTGGCAACAAACCTTGGGTAGCGCGACCCAAGCGTGAATTTACCTCTTTGGGAGAATCGCTTGATGTGGTTTTCAAAACTTTGGTGCAAAATCAGATCCTTGCTCCTTTGGAGAAATGTCTATATGATCCACAACCAAGACCTCATTGGTGGAATGAGAATGCTTACTGTGACTACCATCAAAATAAAGGTCATAAGACTACTACCTGTCTCCAGTTACATCATAAAGTCTAAGATTTGATTGATAACCAGGTTATCGTTGTGGAGAATCATAACAAGAATTCAGACCATCAAGCATTCAAAGATCCCTTTCCTCGCCATGAGAAAGGTGAATCCTCTAACGCTCAGAATAATAATGCCAAAGTTAATTACGCACATACCACTTACGATAATGTGATCAACATGATTGAACCAGTGGAAGTGGAATATTGCAATATGTTTACTAGCAAGGGAAGTGGGAATGCTTCTAAACCCAGAACCCTGTTTGTCTTGAGAGGCCCTGGGTCTCAATTATCTGAATCTGAGACATCTCGAGATTGTGCAAACGTCATTACTAGATCTAATGCTAGAATCTCTATCAAGGGTCCTAACCCTCCTGCTGCTACGTCTGCGCCAAAACAAACTGTGGATAAGACTGTTGTTGGTTCTACCAACAAGACCATGAAGGCAGTCCTTACGCCTCCTACTGCTGGTTATAGCATTCTTGACCAGCTTCAAAGGACCAATGCTCAAATAACTATTTTTGAGATATTGAAAATCTCACCTACTCATAGGCAGATTCTGGACAAAGATCTCACTGAAGCTAATGTCCCCAAAGATATCAATCTGGATCTGTTTCAATCTATGGTGGGTCATTTGACCTCACTGCATTATTTATCCTTCTATGAAGAAGATGATTATTCCATTAGTCACCCGCACAATGCTCCTTTTCACATAGAAGTAATGATCAACAAACAACTAGTCCGTCGTGTGCTCATTGATAATGGTGCTAGTCTTAATATTTGCTCCGCTCATTTTCTTGCTTAGCTGGGTTACACATAGATTCCTGCAAAATAATTACTGTAAAATCTTATGATGAGGAAGAGAGAACATCTAAAGGTCTAGTTGTGCTACCCATTCAGGTTGGCCCAGTTGCAAGAGACGTCATATGTCAGGTGCTAGACTTTCCTCTTATGTATAATATTTTGCTATGAAGACCGTGGATCCACGAGATGCAAGCGGTTCCTTCTACATACCATCAGTGTATCAAGTTTTCTTTTCAAGGCACAGAGGTGACCGTTCCCGCTAGTATGGGTTCTTCTTGTAATGCTCTCACTCAGTCAGCTGACAGTCTTGTTCCAACTAATAGAGAATACACAGAACTCTGTGATGCCAAGCTCAAAGACATGGAACAGACACTGAAAATCACAAATATAGGCATGGGGGGATATCAAATGGAACCCGTGCTGTCATTAGTAGCTCTACCCCTATCTCCTCACTCTTATGGGAGATCTTCTGAGCATAACAAATCTTTTGCTACTCCTGAGATGGTTTATGATGGTACATTTGTACGGTCTAATACACCATTGGAAGATGAAGATGAGGAAAGAGCTATCAAGGCTTGGCTTTGTAAAGGAAAGAACATAACTAAACAGACTACTCCAGCTCGTGAATTAAATCCTAACAGTGAGGGTCTTAAGATTATGAAATGTTTTGGGTACAAAGGAAGTGGCCCAATAGGGGTGAATGGTAATGGGTTAGTGGAACCTATCCAAGCTATAGGTCAAAAGAAAAAAGACACCACTGGTTTAGGTTTCAAAAAGGTCCCGTTTCATCTAGGGATCAATAAATTTGTGCCAAAAGTAGAACCTTCACCAGAACCTGAAAGCACAACTGCAGTCGACACTATACAAGATAGCTCAGATGAGGATTTCTTTCCTTATCCCATCCCTCCAGACCTGGCATCATTCTTTGCTGATCTAGATAAGTTTGTGCCACGTACCACTATAGCTAAAACTGATAGTGATTCTGATCAAACCACTCCATTTGAGACGCTAACTTTTGAACAATGGAAAGACTTACAAGATCCTAACTTCAAAGGAGAATGGTACATGCCACAAGAATTTCAAGAGCGATTGACACAAGAACAAGCTAGTGTTGCAAGAACTCAAAAATCTTCATGGTGCAAGCACCCAAGTCAGAGTTCGAATACAGACTCTCATGAGTATGAGTTTGATAGTTTGTCAGCAGGATCTTATGAAAGACTTCTCGACATAAGTGAGGGGTCTAGTGAAAAGCCTAATGAGTCCGAGTTTATAGGTGTTAACATGTCTTCTACTTTGGTCGTTAGGGATCAAAAGGATTTAAACACACCTTTGGACAAGATCGGTTTAGCTCTCAGCTTTCTAGTTAATGCTTTCGATGACTATACTGTAAATGCACTTGAACCTGTCACATCTCTTTCCCTCCAACATCCTGAATTAATAGACTAGAATTCCCCTTCTTCATCCAGTGAAGTCCTTACATTCCAGAATGATTACACTTTAGCCTGCTACCTTCATGCTGTTGAGCTCATAATGTCCTACACTAGTGAAGAATGTGTCAACATGACCGAGGCTGACATCAAGTATCTTAGTCAGAAAATTAAAAGAAAAAATAGGCACTTTGATGGTGAAAACCATATTGTGGCAATATCAAAGCCAAAAAAAGTAAAAAGAAAAGACGTATCTAAAGGTGAAAACCTCTCTAAGGCACTTGAGGATGAGATACTTGATGTGCTTCCGAGTCACTTCCAAGAATGCTCATCAGTGTTGATTGAGCCAACTCAGCCGATAAATCTGGGAACAGAAGAACATCCACACATCATTCATGTGGCCAAGTCATTATCTACATAAGAACTTAAGGAATTCACAGAATTCTTTTAGGAGAAAAAGATAAATTTTGCATGGACTTATTTTGACATGCTGGGTGTGGATCCTGATCTCATTATGCATCACTTATCAATAGCTCCAGGTGTGAAACCAGTTAAACAAAAACTTAGAAAGATGCATTCACATGTGGCTTTATTGATTAAGGCAGAATTGGAAAAACTTCTAAAAGCTGGGTTCGTCCGAGTGATTGATTATGCAGAGTGGATCCCTAATATAGTACCAGTGACTAAACATGACATATCTATCAGGGTCTACACTGACTTTAGAGATTTAAATTTGGCATGTCCCAAAGATGATTTTCCACTTCCCAATATTGACAAGATCGTGGACATGACAGCAGGATATGAGATGTATTCGCTAATGGATGGCTTCTCTAGCTATAATCAGATTAAAATTGCGCTAGAAGACCAAGAGAAGATTGCTTTTACTTGTGCATGGGGTACATTCTGTTGGAATGTTATGCCCTTTGGTTTAAAAAATGTTAGGGCTACTTATCAAAGAGCTGTCACTATAATATTTCATGACATGATGCATAGGACAATGGAGGACTACGTGGATGACACACTTGCTAAAACTATGGATAGAAAGACACATCTCACTGATCAAGGTCCTATACTAGATTGTATGGAAAAATTCAAGCTACGTCTTAACCCTAAGAAATGTGCATTTGGGGTTACTTCAGGAAAATTACTTGGCTACATCATCTTTGCAAAAGGAATTGAGGTGGATCTGGAAAAGGTACAAGCTATAATGGAAATTCCACCACCCTGTGATATCAAACAAATTAGAGGTCTCCAAGGTTAGCTCCAATCTATCAGACGGTTCATCTCACAATTTGCTGACAAGTCACAACCTTTCACCAAAACTCTGCATAAAAGTGTGACTTATGACTGGAACAAAGAGTGTGAACAAGGATTTCAACAGATTAAATAATATATAGCCAATCCGCCCATACTGATGCCTCCTATTCAAGGGAAACCTTTGATCTTATATATCTCAGCAACGAAAACATCCTTGGGTGCTCTCTTGGCGCAAGAAGATCCAAATCATAAAGAAAGATCCATTTACTACATCAGTAGAACATTGGTCTCTTACGAAATGAATTATTTAGTAATTGAGAAATCTTTCCTAGCATTGGTGTTTGCTTCCCAAAAGCTGCGACACTACATGTTGGCCCACACTACAAGGCTAATCACAAAGATTGATCCATTGAAATAATTACTTAGTAAAGCTACCCTCACAGGTAGGCTATCTAAATGGGTCATGCTCCTTAGCGAGTTTGATATTGAATATGTTGAGAGAAAATCTATCAAAGGACAGGTGATTGTGGATCAGTTAGCTGAAGCACCTCTTATAGAACATCAACCATTAAAGATGGAATTCCCAGATGAGTCCATTATGCTTTTCACGCATCAGACATGGACAATGTTCTTTGATGGTTCATTCACCCAACAGGGGTCAGGAGCTGGGATTTTTTTTATCACACTTCAGCAGTACTCCTTACTAAAGGCATACAAAATGATGTTTCCTTGTACCAATAACACCGCTGAATATGAAGCCTTGATAAATGGACTCAAGATCGCTATTGAATGACAAGTGGATGAACTAAAAGTCTTTGGAGACTCACAAATGGTTATCAAACAAGTTAACAATCTCTATCAAACCAAAGATGAAAAGTTGGTACCCTATAAAAAGATGGTTGACAGCCTAAATAAATACTTTGCACATGTCACTTTTCAACAAATTCCCAGGGTGGATAATAAAGCGGCTGATGATATGGCTACTCTGGCCTCTATGTTACAAATGTCAGAGAATAATTTTAGACACGAGTTCCTAGTGGAGAGATTATACTACCCTTCCTATGACTCTCCTGACTCCCAGATGGTTTGTTCAGTAATTGGACATGATTCGTCTTGCTACCACCACATCTACTCTCATCTCCATGACCAAATTATTCCTGACACATATACTAGAAATGAAAAATGTCACCTAATCCGCAGTGCTTCATGGTACATCATCGTAGAAAATGACTTGTATAGATGGGGTCTAGATGGTATCCTCCTTAGGTGTCTAGAACATGATGAGTCCAAACGTGTGTTAGAAGAGGTACATGAAGGCATTTGTGGTTCTCACTCAAATTGTCTGACACTGGCTCGTAAACTTATTATAGCTAGTTATTATTGGTCTGATATGGAGAAGGAAGCTACATAGTTTTCCAAGTCTTGCAAACAATGTCAACTCCATGGTAATTTGATTCATGCTCTAGCCAAGGAGCTTATCCCCTTTATCACCTTCTGGCCATTTCAACAGTGGGATTTCGACTTAGTGGGTCAGATATATCCCTCTTCTTTGAGAGAACATAAGTACATCATCACTGCTATAGATTATTTTACTAAATGGGTTGAGGCAGTACCTCTTAGTGTAGCTGATGGAAAATCTGTAGCTATGTTCATACTAAACTACATTATCTATAGATATGGTGTACCCTCCTCTATTATCACTGACAATGGAGGACAATTCAAGAAAAAAGATCTGAAAAATTTGTGCACTAAGTTCAAGATTGTTCAACACTGGTCGTCTATTTATTATCCTCAAGGTAATGGACAAGCTGAAGCTTCCAACAAAACAATGCTCAAGATCCTGCACCGTATGGTACACAAATCTGGACGAGATTGGCACCTCCAGATTAACCTGTCTTTATGGGCCTATCGCACCAGTATAAGAACTCCAAAAGGGGCCACACCCTTTGCTTTAGTCTATGGTGCAGATGCAGTATTGCCTATTGAGGTTGAGATTCCTACCTTGCGAGTCTCTTTGAATGGCCTCATTATAGATGATGACATTAGAATATCTCAGCTACAAGAGCTTGAATTATTGGATGAACGTCAGAAGGCGACGTTCAATCATCTAAGAGCATATCAAAAGAGGATATCTAAGAGCTATAACAAGAAGGTTAGACCAAGAGACTTCCAAATGGGTGATCTCGTCCTGAGAGAGAATCCTAAGAATCAGCAACAACGGACTCAGAAAGGGAAATTTGAGCCAAACTGGCTTGGCCCTTATGTTATTACTGTAGTATTTGGGTCTGGTGCTTATCAACTCTCCACTACGAAATGTGAACCACTCAAAGAGCCCATCAATGCTCTTCACCTAAAGAAATTCTACAGTTGAGATATCTTTTGCATGCTCGTGTACATACTTTATTATGAGAAAATCCTAAAAATTGTAAAATATCCTGAAAAAATGATCATCTTAGTGAAAACCTGGCAAACAGGCGCTTTGATGTATCTATTATCCTGGTGAAAACTTGGTAAACAGGCGCCTTGATAATACCAAAAAAAATGAAAAAATGAAAAAATACAAAAAAATAAAAAAAATAAAAAAGTACAAAAAAAAATTGAAAAAATGAAAATACAAAAAAAGAGAAAAAGAGAAAAATGTGCCATTGATGAAAACCTGGTAAATAGGTGTCATGGTAGCAAAAATAGAATTTCTGCCAAGATGGTGAAAACCTAGTAAATAGGTGCCTCTTGTTCTGCAATGCTTTATCTGTCACAACATCTCTTGGCCTTCTCGCATTTGCTTCGCTATTTTTTCTGCTTTAGTTCGCTTTCCTGCTTTATTGTGCTCATGATTTTGCTTTCTGTCATCTTCAATATTTTTCTCAACCTCACATGGATTGAAACTGGTCATACTTGGGGGCATGTTCCTGGTCTAGGGGGCATTGTCTTATCTTTTGGAGTCTTTCTCCTCTTGCATCGGTCACCAGTGGATCTCATTGCATTTTCCTGTCGATGCTTCGATAGCACTTCGTCTCTTCTTGAGACTCTCTTTCGCATCAGTCACCAGTGGATCTCACTACATCTTTTTGCTGATGCTTCGATCTTGTTATCGATCTTTATGCATGAGAATCTCTTGTGACAGTCACCAGTGGTTCTCATTGAGTCTGCCTACTACCGCTACATTGCTGAGATTTCTCCCATCGTTTCAATATCTATTTGTTTGGCTTTGATCCATTTGTCACTTGGGGGCATGGCTTCCCATTTCGATCGCTCTTTGGTTTACACTTGAGTCAATAATTTTTTCAAAAGGACAACTCTCTACTGGCACAAACTAGTGTTTCTCAACACCTTAATCAAACAGTGTTTTTCAACACTCTCTTTCGACACATCTTTGTTTTTCAACACAATTTAGATATCTCACAACGTAAACATCTCTCGATAGTGATCAAACGCATTGCACTCACAAGCACAATGGTGTTTTTCAACACCCTAAACATAGACACACTCGTAAACCTCAAAACTTGCTGAGATATGATTGACTCTTTCTTTGTATGTTGTCTACTCTTATGAATTTCATTAATATTTTCTTTGTCTACTGCTTGTTGGTGTGGTTTCGATGATCTGACAATGTCAAATAAGCAAGGTGTATGTGATAAGAGCTTCTGCATTAAGGTGGAAAATCCTCACATCCCTCGATCTTGTTTATTTGCACGCCAAGGGGAGGTCAGAACTATCTCCTTGACTGTTATTGCTTTGTTTGTTTACTTGTGAATTCTTACTATATCAAGCTGGAAACAATGTTCAGGTCACCTTGGCTTTTGTGCCTTGGTGCTTATGTTCATTTCCTACATTTTATCCGATGAAATTCATATTCATATTCTTATGATCGCAGCGGCACCAATAAGGATTGTATTGACTCCGATGATCCAAAAGCACTCGATGATGATAAATGCGATGAGTCCAACAACCAAAGTCCTAGGATTACATTTAGCTTAGGCTTGCATTTGCATTGTAGGCTTGCATTCGCATTTTAGGCTTGCATCGTTGTAGTTTGGTGCTCTCTTCATTATCTTCTCATTCTTCAAAGGTCCTCATCTTTCATCATGGTTTCTTCTCGACTGCACAAGTGTCTGGTCCTTGCTCTCGATCTTCATGCGCATTCTTTTGGTCAGTACCCGTTGTATATTGTGATATCCTACATGAGATGATTAGTACCATGGCATTCATTGCATTACATTCATCTCCAAAAAAGTGCATTTCCATACATTCATTTGCATATACATATCCATAAACATATGCATCCATTATAAGCATAAATCAAATCATACATAGCATTTATCCATCTAACATCTATCATAGCATTTTCATACATCAATAAAACATGCGCATAAACATTTGCATATTCATGCATTTGCATACATTTCTAATCCATACATCTAAAAAATCATCTCATAAAACATACACATCTAAAGCAATATATAAACATGTACAATGATGCCAAAAATTGAACTCATATATATATATATATCGATTGATCAAAATATACAAGGGTGCTACTCGAGCACAATATGTCAAAATGATGGTACAATATACATCAAGATCTAACCACCCAGTGGAGGTGGAGGGGGTGGTATGCCCTGCTACTGAGGAGGAGGCATGCCCTACTACTGAGGAGGAGGACCTGGTGGAGGTGGTCTCGATGGAGTGGCCTGAGCACCAGCATACTCTGAGAAGGGCTGAATCTGATCCGCTACCTCAGGCATCGCAATGGTACATGCAACATAATAATAAGAAGCCTGGGTAGCCTCATATCCAGTATCCAATTGTGATCTAGCCAGTGCCTCTCGCAACTCTCAGATCTCTCTGTCTCGCTCTGATATCCACGTATCCCGAATGATCACCTATGTATGGAGGTCATCATGCTCCCTTTGAGACTATCGAGCTCTCTCTCGGACCCTCCAGAGTGCCTCCCACAAAAGAGATACCTATCCGCCTGCTGGTGGATCAGTCAGAATAGCATCAGCCATGACAGTATCATCTACCTGCTCAGCAGCTCTGTCCTGACTGCCACTGGGCCCAGCACCTGCATCTGATCCCATGGGTCTCACAGGAATATTAGTATGAACTATCCTAGGCCGTACAACTCTCTCCTATTGTTATAGAGGTGGCTGCTGTGGCTGCTGTCCTGGTGGTGGAACCTGCTGTACCTGTGGAGGCACCTACTGCTGCGGTGGTGGCTATACCACCTGAGGTATATGACCAATTGAAGATGTAAATCTAGGAAATGGATGAGCTAACAGGTGATCTCTGTATGCAGGTGTCACACTTTCATTCATCATTGCTGCCATATAATCCCACATGGCTGGTGGTACTCGGGGGTCTATCATGCTGCACCCCCTGTCAAGCTGCCTCTGCCAGCCCTTCTTCATCTCATCGACGAATTGAGCATAAGTACAGTACTCTAGAGACACATCCTGCAGCCTCTCAAACTAGCGCAATACACGCGTGAGAAAGAAGCACTCAATAATGGTAATAATATGTCCTTTTAGAGGACGTGAACAAAACATAAATGATAACTCATGGCGAGTATCATCCCATACCTCAGTGGCTGCCCAAGGTCGCCATATGACTACAACCATGTCATCAATCTGTGCTCTCTACTGCTCAGTCTTACCCAGCGTGGCCTAGGTCATCGGTCCTGCATATCTATAAATATACGGCTCTAAAGGCTGTCGTGGATCATGGAATATCGACCTACATACGGGAAGGTGCTACCAGGCCCAAATCTGTAATACAAAAACTCCTGCTGCCATGGTACATGCACCTCGATATACGATCTCATGCATCTCATGGTACATCTGCGTGAGCATGCACTCACCCCATCCAAAAGTAACTGCAGGAGCGGCCACCATCTTCTGCAACATAACTCCCCATCCACACTCTAATCTGTGCTGACCATGATCGGGAACCAGATAACAACTCAGAAATAGTGCTAATACGACTGCCAATGGATAATCTTGGTCGTAACTGCATATCAACTCCTCCCAGGAGATTGCCCGACCCATCACCAAATCATCCTAAAATATGGCTCTCAAAGCCGCTATAACTGCTCTCGGCTGCATGTCATACTCCACGCGAACTCCATGGAAAGGCACTCAAAATCCGGTATACATCCTCTGGAGTCACCGTCATCTCTCCCTATGACAAGTGAAAAGTGTTCATCTCCGAATGGAAACGCTCAACCAGGGCACCAAGTAATCCGTGATTCACCTGAATATTGGGTGCATCACGCAGGTAAGTCAATCCTAGCCCGTCAATGTGGGCCCCGTCAGCATCTGACAACCTATGCAATAACTCACTCATAACAAGATGATGAGATCAAAAACCGATGTCTGGGAAGTTGACCTACAAAGAAAGTGACAAAATTGGATCAGTACCTCAACATGATGATTTTCAAAGCAAAAGATAACAAATGCAGCTATGGACCTATCCTAAACACAGTTTAAGATATTGCAACTGGCTGACTCTACGACGTAAGAAAACAACAATTTTTGAACTTTGGCTAGCTTCCCATGCGAGAAAACTCTTTTCCCGCGTGAGCAATCTAGCTCGCACGAGGTGGGATGTGTTCCTGTGCAAGATTTTAGAAATCTTATGCGGTGCCCCTAACCCGCGTGAGGATTCAGATTCCTCGCGCGAAAGGTGAATGAGGCCGGCTCGAGGAAACTGTTTCCTCATGCGAGATTGGGCGTGACATTTTTAAAATAGCCTAAAAACATGCTAAATGACATAAATTGATAATTTTTTTCTGAAATACAAGATCAGGTTATGATTACTCACAGGTGCGTCATACTCTGGTGGTCGGTTGTGTCGTCGGGAGTGCTCAAAATGGTGTGAATGCACGAGAATGCTCTCAATATCAGCTAGAGCCCTCGCCATCGCTAAATTCAAAGGTGAATAATGATTTGAAAATGACCCCTTCGGGCCTTATATAGCATTTGACCTAATTTTTCAAAGTGCTCTGTTTTCCACAAAAATTGTGCCCTTGGTTAAATGGACCGTTTTGAATCCATTTTCATGATCGAAATCGAAATCTGAGACTCCTAAGTAGCTCGAAATTGCATTTTAAAATTTTGGGACTGACGCGATTGGACGCTTGTGCAGTCAATTTTTTAATATTGCTTTCTTGTCAGGATTATCTCTTGTTATCATTTTCTCAGTTTCTGCAATCTTTTCATCAAAGTCAACTCTAGTCAATTCTGGTCAACTATGGTCAAACCTAACCAATAGGACCTCTTGATCACTCTAAATCAATTTTTCTTTCTCTCTGATATCTTTGGATCTTTGATCTTAGTTCTCTGCGATTTCTCGCTCTCATCATTATGATGTATCATCTTTCGATTTCGCTCCCGAGGGGGCAAGATGATTGCATCATTATATCTTTTCGCATCATTCTCGAATCAGTCTGATCTGAATCAAATCCCCATCGCTAGGGGCATCTCATCACTTGGGACATATTCAGTTTTTCATACCTTATGGTCAAAATTGGATATTCCATGATCTTGAATCTCTAGGGGTATCTTGATGTCTCTCATCTTGTCATCTATCTTTCTAGGTATCTGAGCAATCTAACTCAGATCCTCAAGGATCAAGCTTCATTCTGAAGATGATTCTTGAAATCTCATTGGGTATTGGGGCAATCTAACCCTAATTCCTGAAAGTTACGCTTCGTTCTGAAGATGACTCTCAAAAACTCTTTAGACCGTTATCTAGGCAATCTAGCCTAGATCTCGAAGGGCTAACCTTCGTATTGGGGAAATCTAACCTTGATTCTGGAGATAGTCCTAGATCTTCATCAGCTATCAGTGGACATTGGGGCAATCTAACCCCAATTCTAATCTTCTCTCAGAGGATTCTACTTCTTAATCTGATCGGTGTCTCGACAACCTAACCTAGATTTCTGAAATCTTCATCTTCACTTCAGACTATTGTTTGAATCAATGCGCTGCTCACACATCAATTCAAAGAGGGGTAAAATGTAACACACCAAAATTGGCACCTCATAATCTAATCAATTTTGGTGCATTTTCTCATCATCGAAGTCCTATTGTACTAGGCAAATTCTTCTCTTGATTGACTTTAATTGACTGAGTTTCAAATGCAGAAAACCCAAATTTGTATAAATTTGACATTATATTTAATTCCTAAATTCTTAGGATTTATTAGCTAAAAATCCCTATGATTAATTGATTTAATTCTAAAGTCCTAAGTTCTTTTAATTAAATTAATTCCACCCCCTTTATCTAATATACATAAAAGGAATTGAAAGGTTATTTAATTATTGGATGAATTATCCTCAAAAAGAAATTTCATAATTCCATGTGAAAGGACACTCATGTGGCAATAATCAATCCTCTTAATTAAATAATTCTTGCATTTTTGTCTCAAATGAGAATGAAGAGGTAACCGTTTCTTTTCAAGAAACTCTTCACCCTCTTTCCATGGTTTTCTATAAATTGGACATCATTTTCTTTATTTGGGAGGATAATTTTTGAGAGCATCAAACTTATAGTCAAATTTGCATTTAATTCTTTCATGATTTTGAGTTTAAAATTTCATAATTAGGCTAGTTTCAATTGGAATTAAAGATATGTTGATTTCATTTATGATTCATTTACATGTCTAATATATCAATTCCATCTTTCAAGTTCTCTAGTTTAAATGCAATTCCTTTTCTAGTTTAAATGCAATTTCTATTCTAGATTAAAAGCATTTGAATTCTAGATTAGGAGTATTTTGCTTTCTTAGATTAATTGCAATTTGCTTCCATAGAGTAGTTACAATTCACTTTCATAGATTAAGAGCAATTTCATTTCATAGATTAATTGCATTTCAATTCATAGAATAATGGCAATTTCATCTTTTCTCATGCTTTAGAAATCTTCCATGTTAGCAATGGTCAGGTTGTTAGCTCTCGTTCTGAGGGTAAATTCGACATCCACAACTAATTAGGAGGCATCAAGTCATTTCAATTGAGTTTGCATGATAAACAATTCATGTTTGTCTTTGTGAATTGAACAATTGAGTAAAGACTATGCTGAGTTTGAGTAAAGACGTAATGGAACTTGGTGCATAGTGTTTCCATCTGTGCTTTGTATGGTATTAGCTTCTCATCTTTGGTCATATAATCATTGTTGACTTGACTGATGACCAAATGCGAATCTCCAAAGACCTTAAGGTTCTTGATTCTCCATTGAATTGCTATCTTTAGACCGATGACTAGTGCTTCATATTCTGCTATGTTGTTTGTGCATGGGAAGTTGAGTCTGAAAGACTTTGGAATTGTATTATGATATGGAGTGATAAGCACTATCCCTTCCCCCACACCATGGTTTGTGCAGGACCCATCAAAATAGAGTTGGCATACCTCGATCACTGGTTGTAGTGTCATAATAGATTTGTCAGGAAAGTAGAAAATAATAGGCCGATGGTCGTGAATGGGTGCCTCTGCTAGTTGATCCGTGATCACTTTCCCTTTAATGGCCTTTCTGTCTATGTACTCAATGTCAAACTCACTTAAGATCATTACCCACTTTGCAAGTCATCCGATGACCACTTCTTTGCTTAGGAGGTACTTTAAAGGATCAATATGTGCGATCAACTTTGTTTGGTGACTCAACATATAATGTCTCAGCTTCTAGGAAGCGAAGACAACTACAAGGCATGACTTTTCAATTGGCATATAGTTGATCTCATATCCAACTAATGTTATTCTTAGATAGTAGATGGCTCTTTCTTTACCTGCGTCATTATGTTGTGCAAAGAGTACACCTAATTCTGACTCCGATGTTGAGATATACAGAAGCAATGGTCTACCTTAGACTAGTGGCACCAATATAGGAGACTTGAGGAGGTAGTCCTTGAATATTTGGAATGCTTATTTGCATTGCTCGGTCCATATGAATTTGACATCTTTGTGCAGTAGATGTTGGAATGGGTGGCACTTGTCTACTAGTTGAGCTATGAAGCGCTTGATTGATTGGAGCCTTCCTTGTAACCCTCTTAGTTGCCTCAAGTTTGATGGTGGAGGCATGTCCAATATTGCTTTGCCTTTCTCTGGGTCTACTTTGATTCCTCTATGTGACACTATGAACCCCAGTAGCTTTCCTATTGTGACACTGAATGCACATTTCTTTGGGTTTAGATAGACCTTGAATTTCCGCATTCTATCAAAGATTGGCCCCAATACTTGTAGATGATCCTTGTGAAGCATTGACTTGGCTAGTATGTCGTCCACATAGTCTTCCATTGTTTTGTGGATGAGATCATGAAATATAGTTGTCATAGCCCTTTGATATGTCATGCCAGCATTTTTGAGACCAAATGGCATGACGTTCCAACAGTAAGTACCCCAAGGACATGTGAAAGTTGTTTTATGTTGGTCTTCTAGCGCAATTCTTATTTGATTATACCCTGAAAAGCCATCCATGAGTGATAGAATTTGATGTCCAGCGGTTAGATCTACTATCATATCAATGTTGGGTAAGGGAAAGTCATCCTTGGGACAATCTATGTTGAGATCTTTGAAGTCTATGCAAATCTGTATCTGACCACTGTGCTTTGTAACTAGCACCAAGTTAGATATCCAGTCTGCGTATGGTATTGGTCTTATGAACTTGGCATCTAGGAGATTTTTCAACTCTGCCTTGACTAGCAATGCAACATGGGGATGTATCTTTCTCAGCTTCTTCTTGACAAGTTTGGCATTGGGTAGCAACGGGAGATGGTGTAGTACTAGATCTGGATCTAATCCTGGCATATTTGAGTACGACCATGCGAAGTTGATCATCCTTTCTTTAAAGAAGCTGATAAACTGTTCTCTCTCCTCAGGGGTGAGTGATTTTGCCAAGTATATATTCTTTGGGTTCTTGTCATCTCCCAAATTGACTTCCTCTATTTCTTTTGCTAGTAATGTCGATTTCTCCTCTGTCAAGGGGAGGAGTTCCTTCTTTCCATCTTCTAGTGCCTCAGTGAGGTTTTCGCTAGAAGATACGTCTTGTTTTTGCTTTTTATCATTTTTTTGTTCTTTTTTCAATTGTGGAATGGAAAGAAGAGCTGCCTCCCCAAAATATGTTGCTCTATCGAGGTCAATGGAGAAGCCTATCTTGTGGTCTCCTAATGGAATGGCTTCCCTAAGTCCCATGAAAGCAGCAATAGCCTCATCATTCTTAAAGACATCTAAATCAAGGGGTCCTTGTTGATCCCACTCTATTAGCTCCGGGTGTACAAGACAGATACTTTCATGGTTTTCTAACTCTAGTTGACTGAAAGGGACTACAGATATGGTTCCTACAAAAATAGACTGTGATGTGGACGCACCACTTGAGGTTTGATAAATGACATGCTTATCTATGCTGGGTTGCTTGGCAATGGATAGTTAGTCAAATAAGTCTTCTAGGTTTATGATAGTGTCTGACCGAGGGGATTAATCTGGGATCGACGGTTCAGAGTCGTGAAGGGATCTCCACTCATACTCATGGGAGTCAGTCTCAATAGAACGCTCATACGATGTCTCACTTCCTTCATTATCATTGATTGCGATGTGGAGGTTTATTCGGGTTTGTGTGGTTCCCTCTTCGGCAGGCAACAACTGTGCTAATATGTTGCTTATCAAGACATGTTCTATGTTGTGCCTTCGTTGCATCTCTGCTATTGTTCCTGATCAACTTGGATGTCTTGGATTTATAGGACCGGTTCTTAGTTATCCATAGGCCAACCCTCTCTTGTTTCTTTTGGTTGGTGGGAGAGACAATTGCATTATGCCTTATTGTCTTGCCCCTAGGCTGGTTGTACCATCATACCCGAATCTTTGTAACATTGTATAACCATTACCATAGTTTGATAAGGGTAGGGTTTTTTAGATTGTCTCTTGTGGGTCTTGGTATAACCATGTACTGATATCTTGTTCAAATGGATTTTGTTCTGCTATGTCTCCCCATCTGACGAAGGTTGTGGGCAGACATCTAAATAGAATAGGCTGCAGAGTTTGTGTTATAATAACAGGTTGTGGCATGCCATAAGTTCTTGGGCTCTGAGGCATGTGCATGATGGTGAAAGCCTCTTCATATCTATACTCACCACAACCTTTGTTGGTGATGGATATTTTTCCCGCTTTCCGTGTGACATCCTTAGGATTTGAACCTGAAGAGGAGGGAATACTTGCATCTTGGTTAATGACTATCTTTTGGGCTGTCCATGTGACATCCTTGGGATTTGAATCTGAAGAGGATGGGATGCTTGCATCTTGGTTTAAGGGTACCTGGTTATCAGTGTTGATTTGGACAACATTATAGTATTGAAAGGATTGGGATCTCCCACTATGATGATTTCCTCTCCCTGACGTGGGAACTTGATGCATTGATGGTACGTCGAAGGTATGGCTTGCATTTCATGTATCCAGGGTCTCCCTAGTAGCATGTTGTATCCCAACTCAAGATCTTGGATCTGGAAGGGAGTGTTTTTGGCCACTGGACCAATACAGAGAGGTTTTTGAATCTGAATAGCCCAGTTGCTTGATTAACTTTTGAGTACAGATGTTTAACCCAGCTCCACCATCAACAAGGACCCTACATATAGTGCTTTTGTGGACTTGGACAAGAAAGTGCAAAGGATCATTATGCAGGGGTTTATGCGGCAGCACATCACGGTCTATGAATGTGGCATGTTTGTTAGCAGATATATGGTTAATCATTGTTTGGAAGCTCTCGGGTGTTATGTCCCTTGGGATAGCTACGTTCTGAAGGGCTTGGTCAAGTGCCAGTCTATGCTATGGAGATATGCGCAAAAAGTCAAACATGGAGATCTGGATAGGTGTGCGCTTTAGTTGATCCACTATGCTTGGCTATGGATCTGAGTTTGCTTTAGGATTAGCAGATACAGTAGATGAGGATGGTACTCCTTGCAGATGACTCTTGTGCGATGCGTTGTTACAACACATTTGTTGCCTTGGTCTTTGATAGTGATTGTAGACACATGGCTATCTAAAGGATTGAGGCAATTGATAACATTATCACTGTTGGCATATGTATAGTTGACTTGTTTTTCCTGTCCACCAGACCCGAAGGCTTTTCCCTTGTTGTGATCATGAAAGGTATCGTTGAAGATAGTGTGATCAGTTGTGCCTTTGGTTTGGGTATTTTTCACATCGATGTCCCCTGTGTCAATAAGGTCTTGTATAGCATGTTTAAATTGGTAACAGCTAGATGTTTTATACCCTTTCACCCGATGAAACTCGCATAAATTCTTGTCATTATACCACCTTGATTTGTTTGCATCCTGTTCAAAGTCACTGATTTTTGGGATAGTGATAGTGTTTGATTGTATCAACTTGTGTAAAGCTCATTCTATCGGCTCTCCTAATGGTGTGAAATCTCATTGCTAGAATTGAAACCATGGTCTGCGTTGATTCTGTTGTTGACCATTTGACACAGCGACCGCTTGTAATGGGGGAGGTTGGTTTTGGGTGTATGCCTGTTGAGTGGGCCCTGTGGGTTTTTGGTTGGCCACAGGTGCGCCTTGCAGTGACACCTTGGGTTGTGCATAGTTGACTGTCTTCACATCAATGACACCATCACTACTAACATTTTTGTTTTTGTTCCACCACTTAGCTTTGTCTGTTGCATTTTTGTTTGTATTCATTTGTGTTGGATATGCAAGGATTCCTCATTTGACTAAGTTCTATTCACAATGAACTCCTTGTTTGATGAGTTGTGTGAAGTTCGGAGCTAACTATAACTCTGTTGTGAATGACATGTCTGGAATTAGATTGTCAACAAACATGACTATTAGGTCTTGTTCGGGCACATCATATGTTATGTGGTTCGCCATATTCCTCCATCTCTATAGGAACTTCACAAAAGACTCTCCATCCTTCTATTTGATATCGCAAAGGTCCTTGATGTTGAACTTGCACTCAATATTATGATGGAAGTGAGCTATGAACTTTTCAGCCAGTTCACCCCAAGACTGAATGCCATGAGGTAAATGTGAGAACCATTCCATTGCTGGTCTGGCCAAGCTTTGTGTGAAAAGTCACATTAAATATGTCTCATCATGGGCGACTTCGATGCAACTAGCAAAAAATCTTGGATATGTTCAATAGGGTTGGTATTGCTCCTATATTTGTCAAATTTTGGTAGTGAGAAGTGATTTGGGAATGAAGACATGTGAAGAGAAAGGTCAAAGGGGTATGGGTATAAATCCTCTGCGGTGTAGGATTTAGTTTGCCCCTAATTTTTCATATCCATCATTTGGGTTTGAAGGGTTTGCATTTGTTGCATTAACATGTCCATTTGATATTGAGGTTGGTGTGTGAGGACATTCCTCTGTGCTGTAGTGGGTATGAGGCTGTGCCTCTGTGTCCCTTGAGTAGGAATATAGGATTTCATCTTGGGGACTTGATATTGATTTCCCACCGAGTGATTTGGAAATGGGGGCACATGAGTAGCCCATGGTGGGTTTTGATGCATTTGCTATTGTGATTGGAACTGGGGTTGATACTGCTGGGGTTGATATTGCTACTGCTGAGATTGGGGTTGAAGCTGGGGTTGCTATTGCTGAGGTTGGAATTGAGACAACTGAAGCTGGGGTTGTTGTTGTGGGGGTTAGAATTGAGGCAACTGAAGCTGGGGTTTCTGTTGTGGGGGTTGGTTTTGAGGAAACTGAAGCTGGGGTTGCTATTGCGGGGGTTAAATTTGAGGAAACTGAAGCTGGGGTTGCTATTGCGGGGGTTGGTTTTGAGGTAACTAAAGCTGGGGTTGTTGTTGCAGAGGTTGGATTAATGTCAGAATGGGCAAAGGTGTAGCCTTGGGTGGGCATTGACTATAAGTTGTACCTACAGAGATGGATCCCTGTGGGCATGAGGTGTTGATCACAAGACTAGTATGAGTTGACTGCAGCAGCGACATAGTTTCACAATAGTTGATGTTTGGTGTAATGGAAGGCATAGCTTGAGAGCTTGATTTCCCCGGCCATGTGACCGAAGGTGGGAGCATACTAGTAACCATAGGTGCACTCAGTTGCGAGCTTGTCATGCTTTGAGTGGAAGATGTGCTAGCCTGGTTCATGCCATTAGTTTGACAGGGTATCGTCTGTGTCAATGTGGGTAATACCAATGGTGGGAAGATTTGAGAGACAACATGCAGTATCTGAGGAGGCTGAGTAGTGTTTTGACTTGCGAGAGGGTTTTCAGGCTATATTGTTGATACACTGAATTAAACGGGGAGTTTTACTCCCTTCTTTATCAGCATGGCTAAGAAATGTTTGGGATTCCTCTCTACAACAGCGTCAACTACTTTTGTGGAATAAGCATCTTGCTCTATATCCTCTAGTTCCTCTTCTGTGACATTTTGGAAAAGAGCTGCCCCACGGGGTTGTTCAAGGAACATAGTAGAACTGGTATTTATGAAAGGATCATTCTCTTGC
>MU225485.1:1126116-1180475 GCA_018584345.1 Thuja plicata
TTGAATTTAAACTATAGGAAATTGAATTTAATTAATTAATTAATGGTAATTAATCAATTAAGGTTAATTAATTAAATAAAATTAATTATTTAATTAATTTTGGGAATTTGATTAGATGATTTGGGGATTGAATTAAGAGGAATATAGATGATTAATTAAAAATTAAAAAAACATTAATTAATAGATGAAAATTAGCGTTTTTAATGTAAAGTCGCAAACCTGTCCATTTTCAGGTGTCTACATTTGCCCCTCTTTGATGCGATGTGAATTGTCGCAGTGTGTCAAAGAATTTTCATATTTGATCCTGCCCCAGCTTGCCCCAATGATAGCAAGTGGACTATATGCCCCCTCAACAAATTAAGCATAGAAAATGCGTCAGATGAGCATTAATTTGTTGAAAAAGTGAATCACTATATGATGATGATGAATGCATTCCTATGTTAGTTATGATGTTATTGACGATCGATGCATTGATTATATGATCTACTATGCACATGTTTTGGATTTTTCTTATGCAATAAGTGAATGCTATCTATCATGCACAAAGTTTTTGAGTAATGCATGTGTTAGTTAGAAGGAAGTTAGTTTGGAATGTGATCTCTAGGATTGATTGATATATAAGGAATGATAGAAAGGAAATTTTTTATTTTTTTGATAGATATGATTTGATAGAAATGATGAGTGTCCCAAGTCACTGCCCCTGTTTCCAATATTTGTCATCATTGGATTTTTTTTTGTATTTTCTGAAATTCTAAAGAGCATCAAATGATCCAGGTCACATACCAACTGGATACTGCCACGACCTCTTGATAGCGGAAGGAGTAGAGAGATTGGATAGAAAGAGAACCTAGTGCCCCCAAATATTGACCATTTGGGTTCACCTATGTTCCCTGTTTGAAAAGAAAGAGAACCAAAAAGCACCTAGATATTGACCATCTGGATACCGCTCTGTCCTCTGAATTAACTAAAACAAAGAAACCAAGATAGAACTCCTATGCACCCATAGTCCATCTGGATAACACTGTGAGCTCTTAATTTCCGAAAGGGAAAGCCAAGCAAACAAGATAGAACTCCTACACCCCTAGAGTCCATCTGGATAGCATCGTGAGCTCTTGTTTTCAACATAAAGGAAAAGACCATAGAAACCAAGATAGAACTCCAAAGCAACTCAGAGTCCATCTGAATAGTGTTGTGATCTCTTGATTCTATAAAACCAAACAAGCAAAATAAAAGAGAAGAAATGTCCAATTCTTTCTCAAGGTTAAGCTTAGATCGTGGAACTACCCGACTGCCAGATAAGTGACAGCGTCTACCGTATTTATCCTAAATCATCATGGCCCTGAAATCAAAGTGAACATTCAACAGACAACAATCAAAGAAAATAAGTCATGATCTATTATAGCTACTCTCCTCACATGGTGGATCCTGGAGTAGTGTAAGAACATAACCGCAAAATATAGACTGACATCTGACCGACTTGACTGACCTAGTCAACTTTTTTGGATGGTTCCTTGATGCAGTGGATTCTCTTGATTGGCTCGACTCTTTGGATAGGCTTGATTGGTTTGATTGGTTTGATCGTGTTGGCAGTTGATTAAGCTGTGTCACATGGGCCCAATGCTTGTTCGCAAAGCTCATGATTGTGACATTATTGATTGATTTGATTGCTTTGATCATGTTGGCAGCTGATCAAGCTGTGTTAGATGGGCCCAATGCTGGTTCACAAAGCTCATGATTGTGACAACGTTGATATATTTGATTTGATCATTTTGGCATTTGATCATGCTGTGTCAGATGGGCCCAATGCTGATTTGCAAAGCTCATGATTGTGACAATTGATAGATTGGCTTTGTTTCCAGTTGCTTACTAACTGATCTGATAGACTGATAAAGCTGTGTCAGATGAGCCCAATGCTGATTCACAAAGCTCATGATTGTGACAATTGATAGATTGATATGATCATTTTGGCAGCTGATCAAGCTGTGTCAGATGGGCCCAATGCTGATTTGCAAAGCTCATGATTGTGACAATTGATAGACTGGGAATGATCGCCATTTTCTCTCTTGATAACTGAGTTGGTTTTATTGCTTGGGATTTTGCAAATTTCAAATGTTTTTGATGAAGATTGATTTTCTCTTGATTTTTGATCTTTTTAGGATTTTTTGATGAGTTTTCCAATTTTTTTAGGATTTTTTAGGATATTTGGAATCGCCCCCTAGTTTGGTGGACCAGTATTAACCATGGGTAAGTGCTTGGTGCTCAGAGGGGATTGTGCCTCAAGATATATCTTGGGATAGTCAGTCTTGCCTTTGAAGTGTGCTCGAGCTTTTGTAGTTCATTGATGGTGAAGCTGGATTTGAACACTTGGTGCCTGTTTGCCAGGTTTTCACCAAGGTACCTACTCAATAGCGCCTGATTGCCAGGTTTTCACTGAGAGAGTGATTTTGTTTTTCTTTACTTTTTTGCTTTTTTTGGTTGTCGCCAAGGTGCCTAATTGCCAGGTTTTCACCAAGGTAACTTTTGTATTTTTTGATTTTTTTGGTATTTTCTGGATATGTAGATAGGTGCCTTAACCATAGAGACCTTAAGGGTAGAACCTCTTCAGGTGAATGTTGTTGATGTAGCCAGGGAGATGATCTCCTTCTGGTGTTTCTAGTATGAATGCCCCACTCTAAGTAGAGCTGATAATGATAAATGGGCCTAACCAGTTAGGCTTGAACTTACCAGGTTTGACTCGCTTTGCTTGATTCTTCTAATTTTCTATGAGGACAAGGTCTTGTACCTCAAATGTTCATGGCTTCACCTTCTTATGATAGTTCATTCTAAGGTGATTCTGATAGCCTTGTAAGTGGTCAAATGCATGCTGCCTTCTTTCATCTAGTAAGTCTAGTTCACTGAGCCTTGCTACTCTATAATCTTCATCTAAAACCAGGTTCTTCAATGATATCCTTAGGGATGGGATTTCTACTTCGAGGGGTAATACCACCTCTAATCCATAGACTAGGGAGAAAGGAGTGGCTCTTGTAGGTATTCTCACACTAGTTCTGTATACCCATAATGCAGGACTAAGATGTAAATGCCAGTCTCGCCCTGATTCGTTCACTGTTTTCTTCAGGATTTTCAAGATTGTCTTGTTTGTAGCTTTGGCTTGGCTGTTCCCTTGTGGGTAGTAAAATGAGGAGAACCCTTGTTTGATGTGGAACTATTCACATAGGTCTTCAACATCCTTGTTCTGGAAAGGTGTACCATGATCTGTCAGGATTGTTTTGGGGATCCCGTATCGATAGATAATGTGGTTAAGTATGAACATTGCTATTTGATTTCCAGTGATGTAAGTGAGGGGAATTTATTCCACCTACTTGGTGAAGTACTCCATTGCTGCTATGATGTACTTGTGTTTTTTTGCTGAAGAACGTGTAATTTTGCCCACTAGGTCAAATCCCCACATTGAAAATGGTAATGGTGATGTGATAGGATTTAGTTCCTGGGCCGGTGCATGGATGAGGTCTCCATGAATTTGACACTGTCTACACCTTTGAACATGTTTGTGTGCATCTGTCTCTATTATGGGCCAATAGTATCCCATACGGATGATCTTCTTAGCTAAGTTGTTGCCACCTCCGTGGGTACCACAAATTCCTTCATGTACCTCATACAAAGCTTTCTAGGATTCCATGGAAGTGAGACATCATAGAAGTGTTCCATCTAGACTTCGTCTGTATAAAGTAGTTGAGAGGATGGTATACCTAGAGGCTTGGCGAATGAGGGATTTTCTCTGGTTCCTAGACAATTTGGGAGGTAAGACATTGTTTTGGAGATAGTTATAGACATCTTGGTACCATGGGGATTCAGGACCAACAAGGACACACGCTGATTCTATGATAGATGCCTGATGTGATGGCACCAAGAGATGCTCCACTAGAAACTAGAATTTTTTTCATTACCTGGCATATCAATTAATGATGCTATGGTAGCCATCGCATCTGCAGCTTTGCTCTGTGCTCTTGGGACTTTCTCGAAGAAGATGTAATGGAACTTGGTGTGTAGCTGTTCCATCTGTGCTTTGTATGGTATGAGCTTCTCATCTTTGGTCATATAATCATTGTTAACTTGAATAATGACCAACTACGAATCACCAAAGACTTTAAGGTTCTTGATTCTCCATTGAATTGCTATCTTTAGACCGATGACCAGTGCTTCATATTCTGCTATGTTGTTGGTGCATGGGAAGTTAAGTCTGAAAGACTTTGGAATTGTATCATGATCTAGAGTGATAAGCACTATCTCTGCCCCCGTACCATGGTTCGTACACGATCCATCAAAATAAAATTGCCATACCTCGATCGCCGGTTTTAGTGTCATGATAGATTCGTCAGGAAAGTCAGAAATAATCGGCTGGTGGTCTTGAATTGGTGCCTCTGCTAGTTGATCTGTGATCACTTGTCCTTTGATGGCCTTTCTATCTACGTACTCAATGTCAAACTCACTTAAGATCATTACCCACTTTGCCAGTCGTCCAGTGAGCGCTGCTTTTCTTAGGAGGTACTTTAGAGGATCAATATGTGCGATCAATTTTGTCTGGTGACTCAACATATAATCTCTTAGCTTCTGGGAAGTGAAAACAACTGCAAGGAATGACTTCTCAATTGGTGTATAATTTAGCTCGTATCCAACCAAAGTCCTACATAGATAGTAGATGACCCTCTCTTTTCTTGCGTCATCATGTTGTGCCAAGAGTACACCTAACGCTGATTTTGTCACTGAGATATATAGAAGCAATGGTCTACCTTGTACTGGTGGTACCAATATAGGAGACTTAAGAAGGTAGTCTTTGAATATCTGAAATGCTTGTTCGCATTGCTCTGTCCATATGAATTTGATGTCTTTATGCAATAGATGTTGCAATGGGTGGCACTTGTCTGCTAGTTGAGCTATGAAGCGTCTGATCAATTGGAGCCTTCCTTGTAACCCTCTTAGTTGTCTCAGGTTTGATGGTGGAGGCATGTCCAATATTTCTTTGACCTTTGTTGGATCCACTTCGATTCCTCTGTGTGATACTATGAACCCCAGTAATTTTCCTGATGTGGCATCGAATGCACATTTATTTGGGTTTAGACGAACTTTGAATTCCTGCATTCTGTCAAAGATGGGTCCCAACACCTGTAGACGATCCTTTCAAAGTATTGACTTGGCTAGTATGTCATCCACATAATCTTCCATAGGTTTTGTGGATGAGATCATGAAATATAGTTGTCATAGCCCTTTGATATGTTGCTCCAACATTCTTTAGACCAAACGACATGACATTCCAACAATATATTCCCCAAGGACATGTGAAAGTTGTTTTGTGTTCGTCTCTGGCACGATCCTTATTTGATTGTAACCTGAAAAGCCATCCATGAGTGATAGCATTTGATGTCCGACAGTTAGGTCTACTATCATATCAATGTTTGGTAAAGGAAATTCATCCTTGGGATATGCTATGTTGAGTTCCCTGAAGTCTGTGCAAATTCATATCTGACCACTGTGCTTTGTAACTGGTACCAAATTAGATATCCAGTCCGCATATGGTATAGGTCTGATGAACTTAGCATCCAGGAGTTTTTCAATTCTGCCTTGACTAGCAATGCAACATGGGGATGCATCTTTCTCAGCTTTTGCTTGACAGGTTTGGCGTTGGGTAGAAAAAAGAGATGGTATAGTACTAGCTCTGGATCTAACCCTGGCATATCTGAGTAGGACCATGCAAAATTGATCATTCTTGCCTTGAAGAAACTTGATGAACTATTCTCTCTCCTCAGGGGTGAGTGATTTTGCCAAGTATATGTTCTTTGGGTTCTTGTCATCTCCCAAGTTGACTTCCTTTGTCTCTTCTGCTAATAATGTTGATTTCTCCTCTGTCAAGGGGAGGAGTTCCTTCTTTCCATCTTCTAGCGCCTCAGTGAGGTTTTCACTAGAAGATACGTCTTCTTTTAGCTTTTTATCATTCTTTTGTTCTTTTTTCTTTTGTGGAATGGAAAGAGGAGCTTCCTCCCTGAAATATGCCGCCCTGTCTAGGTTAATGGAGAATCCTGCCTTATGATCTCCTGATGGAATGCCTTCCCTCAGTCCCATGAATTGAGCTATCACCTCATCATTCTCGAAGACATCTAGATCAGGTGGTCCTTGTTGATCCCACTCTATAAGCTCAGGGTGTGCAAGACAAACACTTTCACGACTGTTTGGCTCTGGTTGACTGAAAGGGACTGCTGATATGGTGCCTACAAAATTGGACTGTGATGTGGACGCACCACTTGAGGTCTGATACATGACATGTTTGTCTATGCAGGGTTGTTTGCTAATGGTCAGTTGGTCAAATAGATCTGCTAGATTTATGACAATGTTTGACCAAGGGGAATAATATGGGATTGACGGTTCAGAGTCGTGAAGGGATCTCCACTCATACTCGTGGGAGTCAGTCTCAATAGAATGCTCATCCGATGTCTCACTTCCTTGGTTATCATCAATTTCTATGTGTAGGTTTATTAGGGATTGTGTGGTTCCCTCTTCGGCGGGCAATAACTGTGCTAATATGTTGCTTATTAAGACATGCTTTGTGTTGTGCCCCCGGTGCATCTCAGCTATTTTCTCTTGATTAACTTGAATATCTTGGATTACAGGACTGGTGTTTTGTTGTCCATAGCCCAAACCTCTCGTGTTTCTCTAGGTTGGTGGGAGAGGCATTTCAAATATGCCTTGTTGCCTTGCCCCCAGCCCGGTTGTACCATCATACCCAAATCTTTGTATCATTGTGTAACCATTACCATAGTTTGACAAGGGTAGTGGTTGTCGGATTATCTCAGGGGTATCTTGGTATAACCAGGTATTGATGTCTTGTTCAAAAGGATTTTCTTCCGCTATGTCTCCCCATCGGACAAAGGTTATGGGTGGACATCTGAATAGAACAGGCTGCAGAGTTTCTGTTGTAATAACAGGTTGTGGCATGCCATGAGTTCTTGGGCTTTGAGGCATGTGCGTGATGGTAAATGCCTCTTCATATCTATATTCACCACAACCCTTTTCCGTGATGGATATCTTGCCTGCTTTTTGTGTGATATTTTTAAGATTTGAATCTGAAGAGGAGGGAATACTTGCGTCCTTTTTAATGACTATCTTTCCTGCTGCTCGTGTGACATCCTTGGGATTCGAATCTAAAGAGGATGGGATGCTTGCATCTTGGTTTGATGGTACCTGGTTATCAGTGCTAATTTGGACCACATTACAATATTAGGAGGGATTGGGATCTCCCTTTATGATGATCTCCTCTCCCTGGTGTGGGAACTTGATGCATTGATGGTATGTCAAAGGTACAGCTTGCATTTCATGTATCCAAGGTCTCCCTAGTAGCATGTTGTATCCCAACTCAAGGTTTAAGATTTGGAAGGGAGTGTTTTTGACCACGGGACCAATACAAACAGGTAGAATGATAATACCTTTAGAGGACCTTTCCTCTTCATCATAAGCTCTGATATTTATCCTCCTTGTGACATCAATGCTTGATTCTGAATATCCTAGTTGCTTGATTGAATTTAGAGTACAAAGGTTTAACCCAGCTCCACCATCAACAAGGACCCTACGGATAGCGCTTTTGTGGACCTGGACAAGTAAGTGCAGAGGATCATTATGCATGGGTTTATGCGGTGGCACATCATGGTCTTTGAATGTGGCATGTTTGTTAGCAGCTATATGGTTGACCATCATTTGGAAGCTCTCGGGTGTTATGTCCCTAGGGACAGCTGCATTCTGAAGGGCTTGGTCAAGTGCCAGTTTATGCTGTGGAGATATGCGCAATAGGTCAAACATGGAGATTTGGGTAGGTGTGCGCTTTAGTTGGTCCACTATGCTTGTTTGTGGACCCGAGTTTGCTATAGGATTGGCTGATGTAGTAGTTGAGGATGGTACTCCTTGCAAGATGAATCTGGTGCAATGCATTGTTACAACACAATTGTTACCTTGGTCTTTGATAGTGATTGTAGCCACATGGCTATCTGAAGGATTGAGGCAATTGATAACATTATCACTGTTGGCATATGTATAGTTAACTTGTTTTGTTTGTCCACCAGACCTGGAGTCTTTTCCCTTGTTATGATTACAAAAGGTATCATTGAAAATAGTGTGATCAGTTGTGCCTTTGGTTTGGGTATTCATCACATCGATGACCCCTGTGTCAATCAGATCCTAGATAACGTGTTTCAATCGGTAACAATTAGCCATTTTGTGCCCTTTCACCTGATGAAACTCACAGAAATCTTTGTCATTATACCATGTTGGTTTGTTTTCATCTTGTTCAAAGTCTCTGATTTCTGGGAGAGTGATAGTGTTTGATTGTATCAACTTGCATAAAGCTGATTCTATCGGCTCTCCTAATGGTGTGAAATCTCATTGCTAGAATTGAAACCATGGTTTGCGTTGACTCTGTTGTTGACTATTTGACAAAGCGGCTGCTTGTATAGGGGGAGGTTGGTTTTGGGTGTATGCTTGTTGAGTGGGCCCTGTGGGTTTTTGGTTGGCCACAGGTGCGCCTTGCAGTGACACCTTGGGTTGTGTGTATTTTATCGTCTTCACATCAATGACACCATCACTAGTGACATTTTTGTTTTTGTTCCACCACATAGCTTTGTCCATTGCATTTTTGTTCGTATTCATTTGTATGGGATCTGCAAGGATTTCTCATTTGACTAAAATCTGCTCACAACGAACTCCTCTTTCGATGAGTTGTGTAAAGTTTGGAGCTAACTGTAACTCTATTGTGAATGACATGTCTAGAATTAGATTGTCAACGAACATGACTATTAAGTCTTGTTCGGGCACATCATATGTTATGTGGTTTGCTGTATTCCTCTATATCTATAGGAATTTCACAAAAGGCTCTCCATCCTTCTGTTTAATGTCACAAAGGTCCTTGATGCTGACCTTGCGCTCGATGTTATGATGGAAGTGAGCTATGAACTTTTTAGCCAATTCTCCCCAAGACTGAATGTCGGTTGGTAGATGTGAGAACCATTCCATTGCTGGTCCGGCCAAGCTTTGTGGGAACAGTCATATTAGATATGTCTCATCATGAGCGACTTCGAGAAACTAGCAAAAAACTCTCAGATATGTTCAATAGGGTTGGTACTGCCCCTATATTTGTCGAATTTTGGTGTCGAGAAGTGATTTGGGAATGGAGACATGTGAAGAGAATGGTCAAAGGGGTATGGGTATAAATCCTCTGCAGTATAGGATTTAGTTTGCCCCTAATTTTGCATATCCATCATTTGGGTTTGAAGGGTTTGCATTTGTTGCATTAACATGTCCGTTTGATATTGAGGCTGGTGTGTGTGGACATTCCTTTGTGCTGTGGTGGGTATGAGGCTGCACCTCTGTGTCTCTTGAGTAGGAACATAGGATTTCATCCCAGGGACTTGGTATTGATTCCCCACTGAGTGATTTGTAACTGGAGGGACATGAGTAACCCATGGTGGGTTTTGATGCATTTGCTATTGTGATTGAAACTAGGGTTGATACTGCTGGGGTTGGTATTGCTGCTGCTTAGGTTGGGGTTGAAACTATGGTTTCTGTTGCTGAGGTTGGATTTGAGGCAACTGAAGCTGGGGTTGTTTTTCCAGAGGTTGGATCGGTGTCAGAATGGGCAAATGTGTAGCCTTGGGCGGGCCTTGAATGTAAGTCATTCCTGCAGAGATGGATCCCTGTGGGCATGAGGTGTTGATCCCAAGACTAGTGTGAATTAACTACAGCAGCGGCATAGTTTTAGAATAGTTGGTGTTTGGTGGGATGGAAGGCATAGCATGAGAGCTTGATTGTCCTGGCCATGAGACCAAAGGTGGAGGCATACTAGTGACCGTGGGTGCACTTAGTTGCGAGCCTGTCATGCCTTGAGTAGATGATGTGCTGGCCTGGGTTGGGTCATTGGTTTGATTGGATATAGTCTGTGTCAATGTGGGTAAGACCAATGGTGGAAATATTGGAGACACAACATGTAGCATCTTAGGAGTTTGAGTAGTGTTTTGACTTGCGAGAGGTTTTTTGGGCCATATAGTCGATACAATGAATTCAGCGGGGAGTTTGACTCCCTTCTTTATTAGCATCGCCAAGTAACGTTTAGGGTTCCTCTCTACAATAGTGTCAACTACTTTGGTGGAGTAAGAATCTTGCTCCACATCTTCAAGTTCTTCTATGATATCTTGGAAAAAGGCTGCCCCACGGGGCTGTTCAATAAATAGAGCAGAACTGGTGTTCATGAAGGGATCGTTCTCTTGCTCTGTTTCCCAAGCGGGGAAATGGTTGATATATGACTCATTAGGTTGAGTTCTAACCTTAGACCTTGTGTAAGGTCCTCCATGAGGTGTTTGAGACATAGTGTGGTCCAGGTTTTGTAACTAAAACAAGTGATATAAAGCAAACAAAGAAGAAGATCCTTTCTTAGAAAAGTCCGAGTTATGTTTTGGACAAGGGTAATTCTAAGGACAGATTTTGATATAACTTGATATCAAAGTGGTGATAATAAAAAAGATAAGATTTTTTGACCTTTGCCTTGGACAAAGTCAATTTGATAAAGATGATGATGTTTGATATGATTAGATCAAGGTATTTTGAGTTTGAGCTTTCGAACTAACAATGTTTTTGACAATAATTGTGTTTTATAAAGAAAGGGTAATCTTTAATGTTTAGAGATTCACACAATGTTCTTCGCGTTTTCCTGGGATATACACTAGTTTTGGACACCAAATGAAGAATTCTTTCAAGGTTTTAGGTCAAAATAGGAATATAGTATATTTGGTCAATTACGGTATAATTTCATCGATTGCGGTAAAATAACTGGTTGATTGTGGTAGTTTATCACCTATTGTAATAATAAACACGTCGATTGCAACAATAAACAAGTCAACTACAACAAACTTCCTTCAATTGCGGCACAATGCGGGCAATTGCGGTAAATGAGGAACAGTCTAAAAAAAGACTAGAGGCTAAGCATCACTGCTTGATAATTTTGAATTTTTTGGAACAATGCTTCTGATTTGCAAGACAATTGACATTGACAACCCTAGAATTTAACACGTTTGACTTGTTTTGATAGTTTGGATGTTTTGTTTTGCGTTTGCAGAAACTGATCAAAGGAAAAAGCACAATATACACTGTGTTTTGAGAAATGAAGATTGAAATTGTGTATGTTCTACAACTTTTTCAAGTTGCAAGGTTATCACGAGGTCTCAACAATGAACAATCAGATTAATCTAGGTCAATGGCTTTAGAATACAATGTTATAGGCCCAATGCTTGAATATCCATTAGCTCACACAACAATTGTCACGCTACTAGGACACGAAGGTCTATGACGTAGGTGCCCGTATTTTTTCCATTTCCAGGTATTGTTGCCTTGAAGTGAAGATCTCTTTCACTATACAAATACCGCAGGACACATATGTTGGGAATCTTGGGGGAAAATTCTGCAACCCCTTGCACTATAATAAGGTATCTGTTCGGAGGTAAAACGGGTTGGCCTCTAATTAATCAAGGTTGTAGTAAGGGTCCGTGGCGTCTCTCCAATCAGTTTGTACATGCGTGACTCACTTAAGAGCCTAGTTGGCCACGCTGGCTCCTTAGGGATATTCACCCGATCCAGACTATTATCTACACGCCTCGCCTGAGCTTGACTAGATAAGATGAAACTTTGGTTCACGCTTTGTTTATATACCGATCGAAAGGATTACCGATTTAAGATCATCCTCCGAGGAAGAAGCGCATTCCCCGGACAGGCCTTTCTAAAAAATGTAAAGGTTTGTAATCTAACAGTTTGTGCAAGTGCACCCAAAACTCAAGACACAAGGTAAATCATTTAAGCTCCAAAGTTTAAAGTGTGAACTAAGCTACACCACCATACAAGAACCAATGTTCAATTTTAAGCTTAAAAGTAGGTGTTGATTGCTTGTTCAATTTTAATGCACCAAATTGAGAGATTTTTTGCTTTTGTTCAATTTTAATCCTCACGTCAATTTCAAGCCCAAATCCAAAATATGAGATGTGATATGTTTTGCAAGCACTGTTCTTTTTAAACCCAAATCGACAAATGAATTCCTTTTAGTTTGCTTTGTTTAAACAGGTTAGTACCAAAAAAGATTATTTGCAAAATGAGAATATATATAACTTTGAAATAACGAATGATGCTTACCAAAACTTACCCTTCTTTGTCCTCGGTGATTTTGTCCAATCTTGCACAGAAAACCAAAAATATCAGTTTAGAAACAGATGGGTAGAAAATTTGGATTTGAAATGCAATTTTTTTCTGCGATTGTGGCAAAGTACTGGCAAGTGCGGTAAATTTCTGTTGATTGTGGTAAAGCACTGGAAACTACGGCTAAATGCTGTCGATTGCGGCACGGATCGGGCAGCTGCGGAAATTTTTTTTCAATTACGGCACGGATCAGACAATTACGGCAAAGTACTTGAAGAAAGAAGACAGAAATAGACAGAATAATATTGTGAAAGCCTGCAATCAATTGCGGTATTAAACCAGTCGATTGCGGCACAATTTCATCAATTGCGGTAAAATACCAGCAACTGTGAAATATTACAAATGTCGAAGAAAAGTTAGATTTTTAAATTTACGATCGTACGGCCGTGGTTAATCAATCTGTTTCTCCGTCTGTAAGAGATATTTGGGCTGTTTGTTCACGTTGGGTTCACCAAAATGTACGCCTCTCTTCTCATGATCCGCAGATTTCCAAGCTTTCCAAAGGCAAGGGTCAGTAGCGAAGGTTTCACAAATGATATAAACCAAATACACAATACTAATAAAATGAATAACAATGAAACGTAATCAATAAAATGTACAAGCAAGAGAAAGGAAAACAAATAAATGCAAACCCCACGATGCTTGAAGCTTCTATTGTTTCTCTCTACTCCTTCTGAAACGTTGTTCTTAATGCACAGTATTGGCGGGGCAACGTCTATGACTTGAGAAGTGTCGATAATTTTCTAATTGAAATGGGTGTGTGATCGCAAGATGGCTTGAATGGAAGAACCAAACTGACGGAGTAATGGCGCACGAGAGCTTGAAATCCTGGATCCTTCAAATGGTTATGAAGGGTTTATTATATAGGAATTGGTGATGATATGAACGGTTGAGATCAATCCCAGAGATTGGGAGATGAACGGTTGAGATCAAAAGGAACTGGAGAGGTCCTCAGTGAACTCCACCTCTTCAATTTGTAAAGAGGAGACAGAGTTTGGTTGACTGAAGAGCTAATTGTGAGTTACCTTTTTGAACTGAAGAGGTGGGTGAAGTTACCCATGTGGACTGGAGAGGTGGGTGAAGTTACCCATGTGATCTAATTGGAGTTATCTCTTTGAAGATAAATAAATATTTAATTCAATTATTTAATTAAAGTTTTCAACATGTGAGATAATTGAATTCTTTTTTATTTAAAATTGCTTTATTGAATGAAATTAAATTAATTTAATTGGAAGAATTTAATTAGTAAGTTTAAATATTTGAATTTAAACTGTAGGAAATTAAATTTAATTAATTAATTAATGGTAATTAATCAATTAAGGTTAATTAATTAAATAAAATTAACTATTTAATTAATTTTGGGAATTTGATTAGATGATTTGGGGATTGAATTTAGAGGAAAATAGATGATTAATTAATGATTAAAAAACTATTAATTAATAGATGAAAATTAGTATTTTTAATATAAAGTTGCAAGCCTGTCCATTTTTGGATGTCTACATGATCTTTAATATTTAGAGATTCACACAACGTTCTTCGCGTTTTCCTGGTATAGACACTAGTTTTGGATACCAAATGAAGAGTTCTCTCAAGGTTTTTAGGTTAAAACATGTGTAAAATATCTCTGGTCAAGGGCAAAAAAACTCCATCGATTGCGGCAAAGTGTATGGTCGATTGCGGTACGTTATTACCGATTGCGGTAATAAACAAGACAATTGCAGTAATAAATAAGTTAACTGCGGCATACTTCCTTCAATTGCGGCACAATGTGGGCAATTGCAGTGAATAAGAGATAGTCTCAAAAACACTAAAAGATGGGTATCACTGCTTGACAATTTTGATATTTTTTGGAACAATGCTTTTGATTTGCAAGATAGTTGACGTTGACAACCCTAGACTTTAACACGTTTGACTCATTTTGACAGTTTAGATGTTTTGTTTTGCATTTTTAGAAACTGATCAAAGAAACAAGCACGACAGACACTATGTTTTGAAGAATGAAGACTGATAATGTGTATGTTCTACAACTTTTTCAAGTTGCAAGGTTATCATGAGGTCTCAACAATGAACAGTCAGATTAATCTAGGTCAATGACTTCAGAATATAATGTTATAGGCCCAATGCTTGAATATTTGTTAGCTCACACAATAATTGTCACACTAATAAGACACGAAGGTCCATGACGTAGGTGCCCATGTTTTTGCTGTTTTCAGGTATTGTTGCCGTGGAGTGAAGATCTCTTTCACTACACAAATACCGTGGGACACATATGTTGAGAATCTTGGGGGGAAATTCTACAACCCCTTGCACTATAATAAGGTACTTGTTCAGAGGTAAATCAGGTTGGCCTCTAATTAACAAGGTTGTAGTAAGGGTCCGTGGTGTCTATCCAATCGGTTTGTACGTGTGTGACTCACTTAAGAGCTTAGTTGATCACACTGGCTTCTTAGGGATATTCACTCGATTTAGATTATCACCAACACACCTCGTCCGAGCTTGGCTAGATAAGACAAAACTTTAGTTCGCGTCTTGTTTATATACCGATCGGAAGGATTACTGGTTTAAGGTTGTTCTCTGAGGAAGAAGTGCATTCCTCGGAGAGACCTTTCTATAAAGTATAAAGGTTTCTAATCTAACAGTTTGTGCAAGTGCACCCAAAAGTCAAGACACAAGGTAAATCGATTAAGCTCCAAAAGTTTGAAATGTAAACTAAGCTACACCACCATACAAGCACCAGTGTTCAATTTTAAGCCCAAAAGTAGGTGTTGATTGCTTGTTCAATTTTAATGCACCAATTTGAGATATTTTTTGCCTTGTTCAATTTTAGTCCCGACGTCAATTTTAAGCCAAAATCTGAAATGTGAGATGTGAGATGTTTGACAAACACGGTTCTTTTTAAACCCAAATCGACAAGTGAATTCCTTTTAGTTTGCTTTGTTTAACCAAGTTAGTATCAAAAGGATCTTTGCAAAATGAGAGTATATGTAACTTTGAAACAATGAATGATACTCACCAACAACTTACCCTTCCTGTTCGTGGGAACTCGTCGTCCTATAGAAAAATAAAGAAAGTATTAGATTTTTAGATTGCAAGATAAAATTTTTTGGCCCTGATGAGAAATTTTGCTGGCAATTGTAGTAATGCATAGATAATTGCGGTAAATAACAGGCGATTGCGGCCTAAAAATATCAATTGCGGAAAAACACTTTCACTTGCGGTAAAGGACAATCAATCGCGGTCTGGATCGGTCAATTACGATATGGATCTGTCAATTGTGGTACAATTCTTCTGATTGCGGTACCAATGGATCAATTATGGCAAACTGCAGAAAAGACAGAGACCCAGAAGATGACAGAAAAGAAAAGTGGAAACCTACAAACGATTGCGGTATTAAACCAGTCGATTGCGGCACAATTTCGTTAAGTGCGGCAAAATACCAGCAATCACAAAATAAAACAGATATAAAAAATATAAATTTTTAGATTTGCGACCGTACGGCCGTGGTTGATCAATTCTGTTTATCGTCTGCAAGAGATAATCAGGCTGTTTGATTCACGTCGGGTTCACCAAAATGTACGCCTCTCTTCGTGATTCGTGATTCCCAAGCTTTCCAAAGGCAAGGGTTAGTAGCAAAGGTTTTACAAATGATATAAATCAAGTACACAAGAACTACCAAAATGAATAACTTGAAATGTAACCAATAAAATGTAAAAGAAAAGAAAAGAAAACAAATGAATGCAAACCCCAAAGTGCTTGAAACTTCTATTGTCTCTCTCTACTCCATCCAAAATACTATTTTTGATGCTCAGTATTGGTGTGGGCAGCGTCTATGACTTGAGAAGTGTTGAAAATTTGCTAATTGAAACGGGTGTGTGATTGCAAGATGGCTTGAATGCTAGAACCAAACTGACATAGTAATGGCAAACGAGAGCTTGAAATCATGGATCCTTCAAATGGTTATGAAGGATTTATTATATAGGAATTGGTGATGATATGAATGGTTGAGATCAAAGGGAACTGGAGAAGCCATCAGTAAACTCCACCTCTTCAATTTGTAAAGAGGAGACAAAGTTTGGTTGTGTAAAGAGGTGGAAAAAGGGGTAAGGGGGTTTGTTTATTAATTATTGTTTGATTTGATTAAAGTTTGTTAAATTCCTTAACCCTTCTTTACATTTAATTGAATTTGATTGATTGTATATTGAAATTGTGATTAGGGAGAAGATAAGATGTTCCTTTTCTATTCCCAAATGCACAAATGGAAGATCCAAGTTGATCAACGCAAATGAAGGGCTAATGCACAAATGAATCAACTATTTGGAAAAGAGAATAACAAGAAGGATATCTTAAATTCTATTAATTATATGTATAGATATGATATATGACAGTAATTGAAGAAATAGGATAAGTGTACTAACCTTAAAGAATTACAGATCAAATAATATTGTTTTCTAAGGTCTGTAGGCTATTTTTGGAAAAGCTGACAGATGATCCCGAACCGAAACACAGAGATGAACAAAACCCAGAAATATTTTTCCGTTCCAATGTCATCTTATGAAAAAGGTCAACCTTGACCCACAAATGTCAACCTTGACCCAGTAATGTCGACCTTGACCTGCACAAGTCTGACAGAAAATCTGTTCGCGTCGTCTGAAAGAAATCCAAAAAGGGTATCCAGATCTGTGTCCAAATTCGCAGTCCTGAACCTGTACCTGTAAGAAAAAGAGGATTGTTTGTTGGGGGAAGGGGTTTGCATTAGTCAAACCCTGATTTAGGAATTAACTTTGAAATCAATAAAGTATAGAATGCTAGCAAGTAGTAGAATTGAATCTAACGATGAAGCTATGATATTCAATAGATATGTAATTGTAATTCAAATGTAAGCAAATATGTAAGTATGAAAGCATGGGCTTTAGAAACCATAAACCTCCATGATTGTATGCTTGAAATCCACCTTGAAGAGAGGATGAATGAGTCTTGAGGATGCACAAAGGATCTTGAAGGAAGATCACACCACCATGATGGCTAGATCTAGGGTTTGAATGATGAATCTTGAATATTTGCACCTAATCCCTTCAAAGACTTGAAAGCTTGAATCCTTGATCTTCATTGGAGAACTTGAATGATTGAAAGGAAGATTTGAACACCTTGAAAGCTTGAGAACATGTGGAACAATGGATGCTTGAAACTTCTTCTTTTATGCTCAATATCGCTTAGAGAAAATGAGAGGAGAAAAATTTATTTTATATGAAACTAGGGCACAATCTTCTAAGGAGGCCGACATAGGATAATTAAATTCCAATTAAACCCATGCCCCTAGAAGAGGACCTATATTAAATATAATTTAGGAATCAATGCTTCAGAACTCAAAACAGCCGACCCGGAAGCGAAAAAAATAAATTTTGGATGACCCCTGGCAGCAGACAAGCTTCCAGTTTTGAAAGGGGGACCCTGGTCAGGGTCGAGGTCGACCCTGACCGAGGGGGTCAGAACCCCTGAAAAAGATGCCAGGTGGGGTAGAAAGTGCCCGGAGAGGCCCAATCAGGGTCCTAAACAGGCACAAAAGCAGAGGGTGATGCAGAAACAGGAGGATGATATGATGGAGCTCAAAAACATCCCGTAAGGAGGGCTAAACGTTTTTAACATGGAAGTGCTTCCATTTTAAGATGTACAGGTTGACTGAAGTGCTAATTGTGAGTTACCTTTTTGAACTGAAGAGGTGGGTGAAGTTACCCATGTGGATTGGAGAGGTGGGTGAAGTTACCCATGTGATCTGATTAGAGTTATCTCTTTGAAGATAAATGAATATTTAATTCATTTATTTAATTAAAGTTTTCAACATGTGAGATAATTGAATTCTTTTTTATTTAGAATTGCTTTATTGAATGAAATTAAATTAATTTAATTGGAAGAATTTAATTAGTAAGTTTAAATATTTGAATTTAAACTATAGGAAATTGAGTTTAATTAATTAATTAATGGTAATTAATCAATTAAGATTAATTAATTAAATAAAATTAATTATTTAATTAATTTTAAGAATTTGATTAGATGATTTGGGGAATGAATTTAGAAGAAAATAGATGATTAATTAATGATTAAAAATTATTAATTAATAGATGAAAATTAGTATTTTTAATGTAAAGTCGCAAGCCTGTCCATTTCCGGGTGTCTACAATACACATATACATATATACACACATTTGTTTATATATACACACATATGTACATATACATATATTTGTGTATATATACACATATACGCACATATACACACATACACACATACACACATTTACACATCTATCATGTCACGGATCCTAAGAGATATTAAATTTGCTTTTGTAAAAATTGGAATTGGAATTGAAATTCTAATTCCACCTATTTAAGTGGAAGATGATATTCCCATTTTGTCCCAAAATGGGAAATTCGTAATTCCAATTCCATTTTTATTCATGGACCCAAACATGAAATTTGGCATTATCCAAAATTAGATAATGCCAATTCCAGCCCCCAAACAGGCCTGTGAATATATAAAGCTAATTTTGAAGATGAAATTGCTTTAATGTTTAATTCACATTTGAAAGCATCAATGGCAACATAACATTTTCATTAAGAAAATAAAACCTTGCTTTTAAAGCTACAACACCATACCAATGTCCAAGCCTGAATGGCAAAGTGTCCCCTGTATTGATGATCAAGTTAGGCAAAAGCAGTCATTAAAAAAAAAGCAAGAAGGAATAATTTTTTAAAGATTGAGAGAAGGAATATATTGGCAAGAAAGCAAGAGAGATATGACCAGAACCCCACTTAGAACTGTATTTCCATGGAAATCGGCTCAAACGAGGCAATCCCATAGGTTGGGGGGAGAGAAGGCGGCATCCCTGGGGCCTGGCCAAAAGAGAAAGCTCTCAATCTCTTTAGCATCTCCATGATGAGACCAATCTCTTTCCTTTCCCCCTTTCCTTTGCACAATTCCAGCTCATTCCTCGAAACAACACCAAAGTATTATTCTTCACCCACCAACGACGAAAACTACCCACCTTCTATAATATCGCCCAAGATCCTCACAAACAGAGCATCACAAGTTTCCAGAGGCAGAAGTGTTCTTCAAAATGCCAGAGTCTGGAAATCAGAAACGTTTCATGCGCCCAATTAAGGGAAGGGTGCCAAGAATGGTATGTGGATTTATAACGGCTATAATAGTGATTGTGGGTCTGGTGGTACTCATCGCATGGCTCTCTCTGCAGCCCCACAAGCCCAAGTACTACTTGGACTACGGCTCTACCTCCCTCTTCACTGTCTCCGATGGTGGTCTGGTGAGCTCCAAAATGCAGTTCAATCTGACCACCAGGAATTCCAACAAGAAAATCGGCATATACTATGACAGAATAGGGGCCGTGATGTCCTACGATGGGGACTACTTTGCATGGGGGTCGATGCTGCCATTCTACCAGGGGCACAAGAACACTACCCACTTGCACACCAGTCTCATCGGTGATTTGGTTAGCCTGCAGGGGGTGAAGTCCCATGACTTGAGGTTGGAGCATTCTTCTGGGAAAGTGGACTTCGTCTTGGAGGTCTTTGCTTCTGTCAGGTTCAAGGTGGGGAGCTGGAAGTCCGGGCATTACAAGCTCCATGTCAACTGTCGCCCTACCAAGCTGGACGTGGCCAAGAGCGCTTTCGAACGCACCAAATGCAAGGTCAAGATCTAGGGATCCAACTGGCTTGGTTGCTTTTACTGTATTGGGTTTGCCTCTAGGTTTATGGATTGTATGATTGATTGCTTGGTTTCTTCGACAAGGCGTGCATGGAGAGGGAAAGGTTGTTAATTGCTTGGGGAGTGAAAGGTTGTTAATTGCTTCTATGAAAGGATTTTTTTTCCATTGATGCTTTTGTGAATGGATTTTTTCCATTTTCATTAGCTATTGTGAGGGTTTATTGATGTTGTAAGTTCTAAAATTTGTAGAGGGAGATCAGTAGTTGTATGGGTTAATTTTGCAAGTATGTAGTAGTTTTTATTGTCCAAAAATTCATGCAAATGAATAATAGATTATTAATTGCTTTTGCAATTTATTTTTTCCATTTTCATTAGTGGATTGTGAGGCTTTATCAACGGTGTAAGTTGTAAAATTTGTAAACTTGTATTTCTAAACGTTGTTGTAGGGGAGAGAGATCAATAGTCATGCGGGTTAAGTTGTATGATTGATCGCTTGGTTTCTTTTATAAGGCATGCATGAAGAATGAAAGGTTGTTAATTGCTTTTGTGAATGTATTTTTCTATTTTTATTAGTGGATTGTAAGATGTATCAATGACAAAAGTTCCAAAATTTGTTAATTGCTTTTATGAATATAATTTTTCCATACTCATTAGTTGATTGTAAGTGTGAATCAATATTGCGAGTTTCAAAATTTGTGAACTTGTACTTCTAAAGGTGAGTGTTGTACGGGATAGATATCATTAGTTATGAGGGTTAATTTTGCAAGCATGTACTTGTACCAAAAATTTCATCCAAATGAAAAATTGATTATTTTCAACACTCTTCTTCTTTGATAATCTTGTCCGATCTTTCTTTTTATTAGTATTGTCATCATATTGTCCATTCACATCTTTTCATGTGTATGTTAAGAGATGTAACTTTGTTACTCTGTATTTTCCAAAGCTGATTGTTGTTGGGGTGAGGGATCAATACTTGTGCGGACTAATTTTACAAGCATGTAGTAGTTTTAATTAGCACAAATTTCATGCAGATAAAAATTTGATTGTTTTCAACGCTCTTCTTTGATAATCTTGTTCAATCTTTCATTTTATTATTATTGTTATAATGTTGTCATTCACACCTATTCATGTGTAAGTTAAGACATGTAATATTGTAAACTTGTATTTTTCAAACACGAGCATTGTAGGGGAGAGGGATCAATGGTTGTGGACAAATTTTACAAGCATGTAGCATTTTTTATTAGCACAAATTTTGTGCAAATGAGAAATTGATTATTTTTAGCACTCTTCTTCTTTGATAATCTTGTTCAATCTTTCTTTTTACTATTATTTTTATGATATTGTAATTCACATCTCGTATTCATATGTGAGTGAAGATAGGTAATTGGTAAACTTGTATTTTTCAAAGGCGAGTTTTGAAGGAGAGCGAGATGAGTAGTTGTGGGGACTAGCTTTCAAACATGAAACAATTTTTATTATAATAAATTTTATGTAAATAAAAATTTAATTCTTTCCAACACTTTTCTTCTTTTATAATCTTATTCAATCTTTCTTTTTATTATTATTTATAATTTATTGCTCATCTATGCTTAATCATTTATGAATTAGTATCTAAATTTTTACGCATATAATATTTTGAATTCTCAGATGAGTAACTTTAGTGTCATTAGATAAGTAAAATACAATATAAATTAACTTAGATTAATTATTTTTACCTGTGGAAGTGATAATTAAATTATAAATGTTATTTTATGAAAGTAAATGTAAAGTGAATTTAGATGCTTAGTTTTAAAATAAATCTGATGCTTCATCAAAATGGATCTATACTTCTTGAAATGAAAGCAACTTGTTGTAACATTGTAAATTGTATCCCTATACAATTTCTTGCTTATCTAGGTCCCATTTTACTGCATTAGATCCTCGATCCAAATTTGAGCCTGTATTGTGTGGTCAAGGATGAATAGGTGGGTCAAGGGTGACTTTTGGCTGCCCTTGACCCAAGAGTCAATCCTGACCCTGAGAATTGGCTCCAAATTTTAATCAGCTAACGCTTATTTGGTATTAGAAGGATTTTTAGACCCATGTTGTCCTCCTTCAAATTTTGCACCCCAAAATGGCTAGGAGAGAAATATAAACAAGGCCACCTCCCTAGTTTTGGTAAGCATTCATAGAGGGGAATTCAAGTCCAAGAATTCATGATCTCAAGCATCCAAGGAGCAAGAAAAAGAATTCAAGCATTTAAGGCATTTCATCCTACCACATCCTTCAATATGGAAATATTTAACAACCTTCATGCAAGCATATCTTTTATGATTTCCTTTTAGGTTTTTGTAGAGTAATGCAATAGCATCAACACTTGTGACCCCATTCCAAGAGAATTTGAATCATCAAGGAAACAAGTGGTGCCAGTGCAAAAGGAGCTAGAAAGGTCAGAATGCGAGCTATAGTTTGCAAGTCATGTCATCAAAAAAGTGTTGGGTCAAAGGTGACTCTAATTCACCCCTAACCCTTCAAGTCACCCCTGGCCTCCTATTTTGGGCTAACATTTGGTTTATAGGTCAATTATTATTTTAGTTTCCTAGATGCGATTGCAAAAATGGTTTCTTGGTCTATAGTTTGTCACAGATCTTTCAATTTCCATATTCACTTTCATAATAATTTTCTATAATCATCTTCCATAACATCGAAGGATCACTACATCCACTCAACACTTGAGCCTAGTAGATTATCTATAGATTTGATCTTCCTAGCTTGTCCACACATTCTAGTGAACACCACTCAACCCTATATTTTCTTTCATTACATTTTGGTGAGCCAAAATCCCTTACAATTTAATTCTGATTTAGATGTTGATATATGATTTGTATGCATTGCATTAATCTATATTAACATCATATCATTGTTATATTTCATACATTTAGAGATCTAATTGATACATTCGTATTATATTTTACAAATTATGGAATTGTTATCTTCTTTTGCTAGTTCAATTTCAAGTTTTATTCAAGATCTTCCAGATATTCCCTTTTATGTATATGATGAAAATGTAGTTAACTCTTTCATTCATGAATATAATTCACTCCCTCCCAATCATAATCCTCTTTATGGACCTCCCAATGCTTCCTCTCCCAAAGTTTATCTCCCTAATGAGGACATATTGATGCAAGATATTTTAACTTCTCACAATTATCATCCTATTTGGGATGAACCATTGGAGAAAGATGTTGATTATTCTCTCAAAATGTACCTTTTCCATTAGAGTACCTTGATGCAATAATATACTATAATTTTAAAAGAGGGTAATATGATTGACAATTCACTTTCTATGCATTTCAGTGACATTCCCTCTATAAATAATGCCTTACTGAGTTGTGTTTGTTCCTCTCCTAAAGAATATCTTTCTCATGAAGATATTTTGAAGAAAGAGGATGATATTACCTTCCTTGAGGACACTCTACCTTTGCTGCATCAAAATTATATATCTCCTATAAATGAATCATATATGCATCACACTCATACATTTTCTAAGGTACCTTTTTTCAATCAGGATGAATTTCCTCCTCCTATGAATTCTAAAATAGAGAGTAGTAGATCCTATCCTCACAAAGGTGCCTTGGTCAAAGAGACAACATGTTACTTCTATAAATCATCCTTTTGTTGAACATAGTCCACTTCTGAGAGGGGTGGGGTGAATGAAATCTATTAAAAATTTAATAATATTACCCCTCATATGAAATTACTTAGTTAATGTTTAACATAGAATAAGAAAAAGTTTATAGATACACATGAATGCACATGAACACCAAATTTACGTGGAAAACCCAAGATGAGAAAAACCACAGTGAGAAATGATCTTACTATATCCAACAATATTATTACAATTGTTAGGTCAGTATCCAAACAACTCATTATCCCTATCGATTTAGGCACACAATCAAGGATTACACTTAATCCTCAACGAGAAAAAGAAATCATTAATTTAGGAATTGAATTTTTGATCAACTGGTCTAAACCTTTAGTAAGTTCCTCAACTCTACCTTGATTGATAGATCTCATCTTCACCTCTTATATTTAACACTTTGCATGTATCCTCTTACATAGTCACTTACTTTTTAATAAAAAAATTAACAAGGTCGGCCATAGAAGAATGGACATTAATAAAACAAAGTCAGACACATTTAATAAAAATAAATAATTTAAGTTCACCCCAAAAGTTAGAGAGGACCCAAATGCATCGCAAAATATATTCCTCAAGCAAATTAATTAATTCATGTGCGTTGCAATAAATTCTAAAACTAGACCCAAAGATAACATGTGAAAAAAGCATTAAGAACAGGTTATCGATCAACCCAAAAATATTCTCCCATACATGAACAACCATCCAAAGTGAAGAATTCAATAGAACAAAATTTAATCCTTTTATCATTCCCTTTGATCAAAATTCAGACCCAGGCAAACCAAATCAAGTCATTGTAAAATAGCTGAGTTGGCCAAAAGACTAATACATATAGCAAAAAAGTGTAGGTGACAACAAATTCTCACTTGCAAAGCAAACCAACAAAAGATATCTGAACTAAAATACCACACCAATCATCTAACTAAGTCCACATAACCACATACCTAAAAAATCCTCTATAGAGCAATGCAAATCATTCTCCAAGCCTATTCGATGCATCCTAACAACCAACCTTATTTTTAATCAAACAACATAATTAATCTCTAAAAAATACTAGTTTGGTAATTTGTACACATGATAGTGTAATATATATAGTAATTAGTCATGAAGTCTAAAGCCACAAGATACCATCATTTCAAATAAGATCTTCAAATATTCATTCCTATATGTAGTAGTCTTCGAAAATAAAAATCTTCTTCTTCGATCAATGCAATAACATTAATAGAAGTCTTAATCCTTCTTTTCAAATATTCTTCCTCAATCATAACCTCTATCAACAAAACTTTAGCAGTCATAACCCTTGTTTTCAAATATTCTTTATCAGTCATATCCTCAATCAATAAAAATTCAATAGTAAAAAAATGATACCACACCAGAGATGATTAACATTAATGACAATAGAAACGATAATGCTAACAATCTCCCCCTTTTTAATTGATGGAAACACCATTTACCTCTTCATCATCTTCTCATTTTCTTCTCCCCCTTTAACATCAAGGAGAAAGGGGGGACCGACCCTTAGAGTATTCAAGAAGCAATATGAGTTTCTCTCCCCCTGACAGACATAACATATTTTTTGAAAACATTTTCTAAAAACTATCTTGTAAGAACTCATCCCCACTACTTCCCCTAATAACATCCATAACATCAATTTAGGAGAAAAAAGATGAAAAGTCTTTCTGACTATGGAATTATGCATGCCTTTTATGCATCTAGTTGAAAAATGGAGGCTCAATAACCCCCAATTTTTGCCTAAAATTCTCAAAAGTATCCTTAGCCAAAGATTTGGTGAAAATATATACAATTTTCTCCTTATTAGGCACATATTCCAATTTTACCCAGGAGCCTTGTGAGCAATTTTCTTCCTTAAAAAATGATACTTGATAGAAATGTATTTGGTTTTGGATTGGATCACCAAGTTCCTAGAAATGTTAATGGCACTTGTTATCACATATTATCGGTATTACCTCATAATAAAAAACCTCTAAATCCTTAAGAGTCTACTTCATCTATATCATTTGAGTACAACACGATGCTACTACAATGTATTATGCTTTAGCTATGGATAGAGAGACTAAATCTTGTTTCTTACTCATCCAGAAGAATAGCCTATATCCTACGTAGAATACTCCACTACTGGTACTTCTCCTATCATTTGCACATCCTACCTAATTAGCATTTGTAAAAGCTTTTAGTGATAAATCATCATCTTTTATGTACCAAATTTCAAAGTCCAAAATGCATTTCAAACATATGAATATCCTTTTCATTGCTATCTCACGAGTTTGTCTTAGATTCACTTGATATTTGATTGTTAAATAAACCACATGCGTAATATCTAGTCTAGAAATAGTCATATATAGTAATCCATAGACCATAGCCATTTCAAACTCCTTCATTTCTTTAACAAAGCTCTTGCGAGAATTTTTATCACCTCTGAGCATAATACCAACATATACTATCTCTATTGACAACTTATTATTTTTAATATTGTCTATTTTACCTTTGTTAAAGTGTTGTTGCAACAAATATTTGTCCAACCTAGTGTACCAAGCCCTAGGATTTTTGTTTCAGATCATGTAGAGATTTTTTAAGTTTGCAGACCAATTCTGGATCATCTGGTTGTCCATTGTGGACTTCTTCCTTAAGTACCGCATCTAGAAATATAAACTTAATATCTATCTGATATACTATAGAAGCCAAAAAAGTTCAGATGAAAGCCAACCTAACAAGATTATTAGAAATTTTATAAGTAAATGAATCTAACTAATTTTTCTTTCCAATTAGATTTCAAATTTAAATCCATAGAGTGCATCCTAACAAAATACTTTCACTACATTGCTACCATTCACAAATTAATATAATTTCAATATGATATATTAATCCATATCAAGGAGCACCACCCTCACACATGCTCAATGCTAAAATGAAGTACTAACTTCCAAGTTATAAGTAACACTAAGTGAAATATAAGCTTTAGCATGGGTACAATGTAACAACAAATATATCACCCATAAATATTTTCATCAAAATAAAAATATGACACATATCCAAACAAAAGATGAATTTACCTCATATAATTTCAATAAGAAATTAATTTCTTTGACATAATAATTATAACTAGTAGTCACAAGCTTTTGTGCATGCAACAGTGAGCCGACATGAGATTTGATTTTCTAGGGAGTAAAATTAGTTTGTACAATGCACAAAATAGATCACCAATGTTGTACATAAGAAATCTAAAACAAAAATAATAAATTAATATAAATTATGCCCAATAAAATTATATTATTAAATGAACTAAAATAACTAAATTTATTTATAAATGCTTAGAAATTCTACTAAAATCTAAAAATGCATGAAATAAGGGTTAAAAAAGATATAAGGGAAAAATTAAGAATGTACATACGAAATCTAAAACAAAAAATATTTAAATTAATATAAATTATACCCAATATTTTTTTTATAAGTTATATAGATATTTTATTGATATTAAAGGAAGATATACATCTTGGCTACTTTCTCTAGCTGATTAGACCTTGACCCTACCTAAGCTACCACTTTCAGCTTTCCAAAATCCATTACATAGCCCACTAACTTCGTTTGAGACATAACACTAAACCAAACATAACATCATCCACTACTTGTAATTTCTATTTTACTAGCTAGACTGTCTAACCATTACAGGAGTACAATGTAAAGACTAAGCCCATATTATCAAATTTGGGCAAGCAAACTATAATCCTCGATACCACTGTAGACCACAAAAACTATCCATAACATGACACTTCACTCTACCCATTTCTTCAACATTTCTTCTCTGGACTCGTCCATGATGATCATTCCATCCCTTGTGTCAACTTTGTATTTTTCTTCTCCCTCACCGGCTTAACAATCCCATCAACGTCATCTTTCTCGAGCTTTGCACTGGACTTCCTGAGAATGGTCTTCGTTGTCCTGCATCGATTCATCGCCAACTGTACCTTCTTTACCTGTGCTTTTTCCAAATACACCAAAAGATTCTCCCATCCAACCCTTGTGCCTCTAATATGTTTGTCCTTGGTTTTTGACGAACTCCAAATTATGAAGGGCTAGAAATTATGGCTCTAACCCTCCACCATGCACCATGGCTCCTCACTAGTCACAAACCCAACCCCTGGCTCAACTCTTCCCATCAAAGGGATCAAAACCCTGCACCACTCTGGCTCTACACATAAATGCATAACTTTCAAAACCTCCTCTCCACTTCCCAATTGAAGTTCCCATGCGTAAAACAAGGATGAAATGTCCAAATTTGTTCTCGACTTTATATCCATTTTTAGAAACTCCTCCCCAAGGATCTATCTTATACACCCCCAAGACCTTTAATCATCAAGTTTGAAAATCCCACTCAGCCTTCGAACAATAATCTCCCCTCCAAAGCCAGGAATCTGGTTTGGCAAATTAAGGGAGAAGTTAGCTTCCATTCTCACCTCTCTATCAATTTCTCTACTCAGCAAGTCGATATCATATATAGTGCCACATAGCTTAATACAAATGGGGTCTATTTCCAGATTGTTCTGGACACCCACGATGATGTCAACTCTCACCCAGCTAATGATAATTGCAACTAGCTCCATCACATGATTATTTATTAAACTCACTCTTTAATGATTTAGGTGCCCACACGGAAAGGTTAAAACCCATCGAATTGATCCACATTCATGTACTAATATACTCCCAGTTTAATTTTTCCCCTTTTTAATTTTTTTTAAAAAAAGTGCCCAACCTGCCGAGGATAAAATTTATAACATAGGCAACTTTAATCATACACTCCCCTGAAATATTCAATGATCTCATCCTTGTTCTGGTCCAGTAATGATACTCCAAATTTTGAAAGTTTATTAGCAACTTCATTAGCCTCCCTCAACACATGAGTAAGTTTAAACTCATTGAATTCTTCTAACAACAAATTTATCCTCGTAATGAATTTATTCAATTCCATGTCTCTGATTCCCCTTTTACTATCCCATTCACAATAATTTGTGAGTCCAACCCCCNGCCCCCCCCCCCCCCCCCCCCCAAATGTAGTTTCCGCACTCCTATCTTCTTTTCCAAATCAATAACAAAAAGTGCAGGCAAAGTCTCTGCTTCATTATTTGTGCCAATAGGAAGCCTTTTTGCACCAATAAGCTATATGTCTCCTTTCTCATCCCGGGAAACACAACCTTCCCTAGATGGCCCCGGGTTCCCTTTGGAAGCTCCATCAAAGTTAATTTTTTTCCACCTTGGCTCTGGCGATCTCAATTCCACCTTCCTAGTACTAGAGGAAAGAGGTTGAACCCTCAAAGACCCATGAACATGTCAAAATTTAATCTGGGGCCAATTGGACTGTATTCTAAGATCATTATTAGTAAAATGAATCTTACTTACATTAATCTGTGAAGCGACATTTCATACCAATTTGGATATATCCCTCTCCAACCTCATTGAGAATCTAACTAAGTCTTATTCCTTGTCTTTGAACACTCTTCTATTCCGTTCCTTCTAGATTTACCACAAAACTATAGAAGGGACCAAGTGCCGAATAGCTGTAAAAGTGGATTTGTCACTCGGAATGAGCAATGAATCTATCCATTCTGTAATTGTTTGTGGAAGTGGCCCTTTCCACCCCAGCCGATTTAGAACGAATCTCTAGCAAGATTGTGAAAATTCACAGTTGAGGAGAAGATGATCTAATATGTTTCTAGGGACACAAATATTTAATTTGTAATGGTCATGCTTCCATTTGATCTATGAATGGACATGCTCAAACCATTAAGATACTGAGCAACTTATTTAAGATAAAGATTGTGAAAATTCACAGTTGAAGAGAAGATGACCAAATATGTTTCTAGGGACCCAAACATTTAATTTGTAATGGTCATGCTTCCATTTGAACTTTATGTTGTATGGTTTGACAATATGTTCATGCTTCCATTTGAACTTTATGTTGTATGGCTTGACAACATACATACATTCTTAAATTCATAGTTGAGGAGAAGATGATCTAATATGATCTGTCTAACATTTAAGTTTTAATGGTCATGCTTCCATATTTATTAAGGCATTTTGTCAAACCTTTTAAGTGCCTTGTTAAAAAGGCACTAAACTCAATTTACATGAATCTAAATTTACTCCAACATCCATTGACATAATATTTTCCTGTGAATTTACATCAACTGACATATTGTTTTCCTGTGAAAATTCATGGATGAAAGGAGGTTTCAAGGCTTCAACTTGAGGAGAGATGGGATTTGTATCTTCTAACAACATTTCCTCAATAATTCCATTAAAGAGATCAAAATCGACTGTGAAAAGTATCTTCTTAGCCAATTCCTCAAGATTGTCTAGGAAATTACCTTTTTTAATAGAGGCTAATTTGAAACCTTACTTAATCTCCTTATAGTAATTTTATTTTTTGGCTGGACGAGGGATCAAATATTTATTGTGATACTGCAGAAAGAGAAAATGCAAGTTAAGATAACAAATATGATATTTAGAAAGCACCAGATGATTAAAAATGAAGGAGGATACACTTCTGGAGGTTCCCAAAATTTTGATTGAGCAATTTCTGCTTTGAATAGTGCAACATTGTCATGCACTAAAAGAAAATAATTAATTATGTCATTTAACATGCCATACCGATTAAATTCCAAGGACCAACATTACCTCTCATAGTTCTCATTCTACAATTTATTGCTAGGTGTCTATAGTTACCACATGCATAATTTTCAAATATTTGGCCATAATACATTTGTATTTGTCTAGTAGTTCCTCTACTTCTCCTTTGGGTAATGATTTCTCCTTCACTACCTCTTTCTGATCTTGTTTGGGTAAGATCACCAAAGCATATCACTGTGTGTCCTTCTCCTTTATCACTTCAAGGAATTCCTTTCCTCCCACAAACATTAACTTGGATTCCTTCTGATCCTCTAGTTTATCAGGCAGTGGTAACAATGTTGTCCTCTCTCCATTGTGCAGAATACCATAAGTATTCTTCTCCCCATCTGGATATGCTTTCAAGTCATACTACCAAGGTCTCCCTAAAAGTAGGTGACAAGCATCCATGGGCACTATATCACAGAGTATCTTGTCTTTGTAATTACCAATATGAAACTCAACCCATGGTTGTTCTTCAATGATGGTATGTTGATTCTATGGATTTGCTCAAATGATATCACATCATGTTAAATGACATAATTAATTATTTTCTTTTTTGCATGACAATGTTGCACTATTCAAAGAAGAAATTGCTCAATCTAAATTTTGGAAACCTCCATAAGTGTATTCTGCTCCATTTTTAATCATCTGGTGCTTTCTAAAGAACCTATTTGTTTCTCAATAAGTGTGGCTCAGAATTGTTATCTTAACCTGGATTCACATCTTTGAAGGCTAATTTGAAACATTTGAACTTTATGTTGTATGGGTTGACAACATACATACATTCTTAAATTCATATTTGAGGAGAATATGATCTAATATGATATTTCAAACATTTAATTTTTAATGGTCATGCTTCCATATTTATCAAGGCATTTTGTCAAACCTTTTAAGTGACTTGTTTGTGCTTTCATATTTCATATTCTTCAAGCATCCTTAGAAAGTGTTTATTAGCTGATAGGCTTTCCCCGCGAGGTCACTTCCGACCATACACAGTCCTACATAGGATGGTGAATAAGTTGAAGGCTAAGTTTTTTACTGAGGACTACCAAGTAAGTTTGTTTAGAAAGTTGTAGAACTTGAAGCAAAGAGACCTAAGTGTTAAAATTTATACTAAAGAGTTCCGATGAACTATAACTGATTGAATGTTTGAAGATGATAAGTTGATGATCACTGAGCTGTAAAAGTGAATGCAAGACATTAAATTAGTTAATGTATTGTATTGTCATTGATGTCAACTTGATATGGTTTGATTGTTCATACACATATTTTCATAACCTTGAAGATCTGAAGAGACAAAGTTTATGTGGTCGGTAAAACATAAAATGTCTGTATACACTGAGTGACAGTGAACATCGAGCAGTTCACAGTGTATATCGAGCAAGTGTAACTGAGCAAGTGTTATCGAGCAAGAGTTAATAACCGAGCATAACTGAAGTTAATGACCAAGCATAACTAGAGTTAAAGAATGACAAAATTGCTTAGCTGGCAGAGCTACAATTTAGAGATTGACTGATTGATTGTTTTATTATCAATGATTAGTTAAACTAAAGCGAGGAAGGAGATTAAAAGCACATTTTATTCATAGTTATCAAGGAGAGATTTACAGAATAAAACTAAAGGAGAGCTTTACAGGATAAAGAAAATCATGGCGAGTTTTATGGATCAAGAAGAGATCTACAAAAAAAACAAGGAGATTGAGCGGCTAATCATGTTTATATAAAGAGACAAGGAATTCATTATAAAAGAGAGGAATGCTGAATATATTTTGTGTGAAGATAGAAATCTTCATGCAGATTTGATCATACAGGTTGAAGAACAGAGCCAAGGAATTCTACAGACACCAAGCAATAGAGGACAGAGCATTCACCGAGTAGAATAAAGAAAGAAAGAAAATGAACTGAAGTATATATTGATCAGAGAGGTATTATTGGACTAACAATAGATCTGAATATTTGCAAATCAAAGTTGTATTTTGAACATATTATTTACTGTATCAGTTTAACCATTGATTCATAAAATCTCTGAACCGAGTGGGATTTAACAGTCCTTATTGTATTGAGATACTCAAGAGTATCAAAAGGTTTTCTTGTTGACAACATTGTGAGTGCTAGGTCAAAAGACAAGCTGTTGGTTTTAAATCCTCTAAAAATGTCGCACTTAATAGTGTGTGTTGTAACCTTTAACAGGGTGGGCTCTTCACCAAGCTCACTTCAGAAGAGTAAAAATATTTTGGGTTACCGGTCCTAGGTAGTTTTTCCCATATTTGGTTTCCACGTTAAAATCTATGTGTCAAATGTGTATATGTTTCATTGCATTGATATTTTGTTTTACACATTATTGAAACTGGATTGGTCGGTTAACACTAAGTTTATTTGCTGCTACTCGGTAAAGTCTAGAAAAGATAAACAGTATATCTTACTGAGCAGTTTATATTTGTTAAGATTATTTATGGCATACATCTTGATGAAATTGGGCTTGTAAGATAACTGAAGGTATTATATTTGAGAGATAAGTTTTTGGTTGGATCTTTTGGAATTATTATTAAGGCCACTGATTCACCCCCCCTCTCAGTTATTCTAACAATTGGTATCAACGGTTTGGTGCTTGGAAGAAAATTTTAAAGAGACTTAAGCTAAAGATCACAAGATGAGTAAAAGGGATGTGCCTAAGTTGAACAAGGACAACTTTTCATCATGGAAAAGCAGGATAAAACTCCATCTATCTAGTATTGGAAATGATGTTACACAACACTTGGATACTAAATATGTTGCACCTACTGGACCTCTAACTATTGATCAATTGAGAGAGAAACATGAACACAATTCTATGATGATAGAACTTGCCTTTTCACTAACCGATGCTAAATTTGAAGATGTGAAATCATGCACCTTTGCAAAGCAAATGTGGGACAAACTCAAGCTAGTACATGGAGGAGATTTCAATGTGCTGAGAGCTAAAGCTGAAAGCCTAAGAGGAAAGTTTGATGACCTGAGAATGAAAGAAGGAGAGAACATCACTTAGTACAGTGATAGAATCAAAGTTGTTAATTCTATCCATGGACTAGGAGGAGTACTTGATGAAGAAACAATTGTAAGTAAAATTCTAAGAACCTTACTGCCTATTTATGCTATTAGTGTATCTTCAATTCAAGAAATGAGAGCAGTATGTAGTAACAATGATACTCTTGATAGTTTGATTGATATAGTTATTTCATTTGAGATGAACAACTATGACAACAATGTCTTACCTACTATTGAGTCTGCATTCAAGTCTTCTCTAAAAATAAGCAAATCTAGTAACAAACACACTATGAGAAATGATAGTGACAGTGATAGTGATGAGCAAGAACTTGATGAACTTGAAGCACTAATGGCTAGGAGATTACATAGAGGTAAAGGAATATATAAAGGTAAATTACCATTGGTCTGTTTTAATTGCAAAGAAATTGGACCTTTTGCTGCTAGATGCCCTAATAAGAGAAAGGATGAAAGAGACAATGAAAAATCTTATGAAAAGAAGTATGACAGAAGTGATGACCGAGACTACAGAAGCAACCGAAACTCTGACAAAGAGATAACCAATATTAAAAGGACAAAGGAAAGAAGGCTAGATACCTAGTAGAGAACAAAGCTGAAAATTCTGATACTGATTCTAATGAAGATATTGAGGTAGTATTTTTTTCTATGAAAGATGATTCAGACGAAGAAGAAAGGTATGTTGAAACAACACTCATATCTAAAGTTAGAAAAAATGATGTTTGGATTATTGATAGTGGGTGTACTCATCACATGACTGGAGATAAATAAAATTTTGAAAGTTTTGAATGCTATAATGGTGGATCAGTTAGGATGGGTAATGACTCACCTTTCCCAGTTGAAGGAAAAGGTACCATCTTGTTGAATAATCTAATCAGATGTGAAAATGAATATTGGGTAAAAGGACTTAACTATAATATGTTGAGTGTTTCACAACTGAACAACACAGGACACCGAGTGGCATTTGAGAACAAAAAGGCAATGATCTAAAATGGAACAAGAAAGTTGATCGGTACTGGTGAACAAACAAAAGGTAATCTATTCTATCTTTATAATATTGAGACCACTTGTTTATTGGCTAGAAATGAAGACGTTTGGTTGTGGCATAAAAGGTTATGTCATGTGAATTTTGACAACATGGTTAAGATAAGTAAGAAAAGAAAAGTGAGAGGCTTATCGAGTATTTCAAAGCCTGACCTTGTTATGTGCAAGAATTTTAAAATAGGAAAAATGACAAAATCTAGTTTCAAGAGAAAAACCTACACATCTAATGCTATTATGGAGTTAGTGCATACTGACTTATGTGGGCCAATGAGAACAAAGAGCTATAATGGTGATAGATACTTTATTCCATTTGTTGATGACTATTCTAGGATGATGACTGTCATGTTCTTAAAAGAAAAATCTGAAGCATTTAAGATGTTCAAATGGTATAAAGCTAAAGTTGAAAAACAAAGTGGAAAAGAACTGAAATGTTTAAGATCAAATAGAGGAGGAGAATTTATTTATGATGAATTCACTAACTTTTGTAATGAGCATGGGATTACAAGACATGTTTCTGCACCGAGAATACCACAACAAAATGGGATTGCTGAAAGGAGGAATAGATCAATTGTCGATTGTGCCAGAACACTAATGATTGAAAAGGGCATCACGCAAACATTCTGGAGAGAAGATGTAAGTACTGTTGTCTATATACTGAACTGAGTTGAATTGAAGAAAGACACAAATAAGACACCTTATGAGCTATGGTATGGATACACACTAAATGTGAGTTACTTTGGAATTTTTTGAATTCAATGCTATATACTAAAAGATGATAGAAATTGGAAAATTGACTCTAAAAGTGATCAAGGAATATTTCTAGGATATTCTACCAAAAGCAAAGCTTATAAATGTCTGAACAAATATTCTAAAAAAATCATTGAGAGTGCAAATGTTAAAGCGGATGAATTTGCTGAGAAAAATGATGAGGAAAGTAGAAAGGAACCTGAAGATTACAACAAATTTGTCTACATTGAAGAACCTGACACCTTGCCCAAGTGACTGAACAATGGAACTGAGAAATAGGCTGCACACACTGAGAATCAGGAAAATTCTCACAATGCTGAACTGAGTGTTGAATATCAAAATGAAGAACAAAGATCTGAACCTGTACTTGCTAAATATGTCAAAAGACACCATCCATAGGACCAGATCATTGGGGAAAAAAAAGTAGGAATGAGAACAAGAAGTAAGTTACTTGACAATAGATGTTTGATTTGTGATTTTGATCCTAAATCTATTAATGTTGCACTTGAGAATCAAGAATGGGTTAGTGTGATGATTGAAGAGATTGAGAAGAATAAAACATGGACATTAGTACCTAGACCGAGTGACAAAAATATCATTGGCACCAAATAGATTTTCAGAAACAAACCTAATGAGAATGGAGAAGTCACAAGGAACAAAGCAAGACTGGTATGCAAAGGGTATGCACAAGAAGAAGGTATTGACTACGGAGAAACCTTTGCACCCATTGCTAGACTAGAAGGAGTAAGAATTATACTTGCTTATGATGTTTTTAAAGGATTCAAAGTATACCAAATGGATGTTAAATCTTCATTTCTGAATGGAATACTAGAAGAGGAGGTATACATTGAACAACCTGAAGGGTTTGTTGATCCTAACAAGAGGAAAATGGTTTGTAAACTACATAAAGCCTTGTATGGATTAAAACAAGCACTGAGAGCATGGTATGAAAGACTTCACTCTTATCTCATTAGTATTTGATTTGTTAGAACAAGTGACAACAATAATCTATATTTGAAAGGAGATAATGATGATAAGATTTTGATTGCTGAGATATTTGTTGATGATATCATATTTGGAGGTAATGATATGCTAGGCAAGTCATTTGCTGATGAAATGAGCAAAGAATTTGAAATGTCAGTGTTTGGAGAGATCAAATTTTTTCTTGGTCTACAGATTCTACAATAGGATGAAGGCATCTACATCACTCAATCAAAATACATCAAAGAAGTTATGAAGATATTCAAGATGGAGGACTCCAAACCAGTTGGAACACCTATGGAAACTGAATGCAAATTGACAAAGGAAGACAAGACAATCGAGGTAAATCAGACCTTATACAGATCTATGATTGGTAAACTAATGTATGTTGTACACACTAGACCTGATATAGCACATGCAGTTGGTATAGTTGCAAGATTCTCTGCTAACCCTAAGTAATCACACATGACTGTTGTAAAAAGAATTTTGAGATATCTGAAGAATACTGAAGACTATGGTTTGTGGTAGAATAAAGAAGGCAAATTTGAGCTACAAGTTTATACTGATGTTGATTGGGTTGGAAACATAGATGATAGAAAGAGCACTATAGAAGGAGCATTATTTATGGGTGACAGACGTGTCACATGGATAAGTAAAAAGAAAGGATGGATATCTCAATCAACTACATAAGCATAATATGTATCTGTTATTGCAAATTGCTCTATCATTTCATGGATCAAGCAATTGCTGAAAGGTATGAATGAGGAAATTCTTGACCCAGTAATTATCTATTGTGATAATACAAGTTCTATAAAAATTTAAAAGAACCCTGTGATGCATGCTAAAATAAAGCACATGTCTATTAAGTATCATTACTTAAGGGAACAAGTACAAGAGAAACAAGTAATACTGGAATATGTACAATCCAAAGAACAACTAGCAGACATGTTCACAAAAACATTGCCAAAAGATTCATTTGAATACCTGAGGAATAGACTAGGGGTTCGTCCCTTGTCTACTGGTCACTAAGCTAACTTGTAGTTTGCATCATCCTACACATTATCAAAAGATTAATCATGTTGATGCAAGCTGAGATATGGACTGCAATGACATATAAGTACACTGAAGGTACTTATCTGAACCACACACCAGAGATATTGTTGGCTACTACAAAAGCTATATATTATTTTGGCATTGCTGTCAAAGGGAGAGAAAGATTCAATGAAATATCCATCATGGAGAAGAGATTCTACAACAAAAAGGGAGAGAATATCTAAAGGTTACTGTCAATGAAATAACCATCCATCAAAGGGAGAGAATTGGAGAGAGTTAACACTGCATATCTATCCAGAAAAGGGAGAAGAGATTCTACAAGAAAGGGAGAGACAGAATCATAAGACAGAATTGCTACACCTATCCATTGAAGGGAATGAAAAAAGGGAGAGCACACAACAAAATCAAATCTACAGGGAGAGCTATATGGTAAATATTTTTTTTGTGATTAAACATAATAAATTTGAGCTAAAAGAGATTACTGAGATTAATATATTTGAATTGGTTATAGAACAATAAGTTTGGTATGTTATAGAATATTTTATACTGCATATTTCATATTGTGTTTTCATCAATGCCAAACGGAGAGATTGATGAACTATAACTAATTGAATGTTTGAAGATGATAATTTGATGATCATCGATCTGCAAAAGTGAATGCAAGACATTAAATCAGTTAATGTATTGTATTATCATTTATGTCAACTTGATATGGTTTGATTATTCATACACATATTGTCATAACCTTGAAGATCTGAAGAGACAAAGTTTATATGGTCGGTAAAACATAAAAGGCCTGTATACACCGAGTGACAGTGAACACCAAACAATTCACAGTGTATACTGAGCAAGTGTAACCGAGCAAGTGTTACTGAGAAAGAGTTAATAACTGAGCATAAATGGAGTTAATGACCGAGCATAACTAGAGTTAAAGAATGAAAAAAATGCTTAGCTGGCAGAGCTACAATTTAGGGATTGACTGATTGATTATTTTATTATCAATGATTAGTTAAACTAAAGCAAGGAAGGAGATTAAAATCACATTTTATTCACAGTTATCAAGGAGAGATTTACGAAATAAAACTAAAGGAGAGATTTATGGGATAAATCAAATCATGGCGAGTTTTATGGATGAAGAAGAGATCTAAGACAAAAATAAGGAGATTGAGTGGCTAATCATGTCTATATAAAGAGACAAGGAGTTCATTATCAAAGAGAGGAATTCTAAATATATTTTGTGTGAAGATAGAACTCTTCCTGCAGATCTGATCATACAGGTTGAAGAACAGAGCCAGGGAATTTTGTAGACACCGAGCATCAGAGGACAGAGCATTCGCTGAACAGAATAAAAAAAGAAAGCAAAGGAACTGAAGTATATATTGATAAGAGAGGCATTATTGGACTAACAATAGATCTGAATATTGGCAAATCAAAGTTGTATTTTGAACATATCATTTACTATATCAGTTTAACCATTGATTCATAAAATATCCCAACCGAGTGGGATTTAACAGTCCTTATTGTATTGAGATACTCAAGAGTATCAATAGGTTTTCTTGTTGACAACATAGTGAGTGCTAGGTCAAAAGACAAACTATTGGTTTTAAATCCTCTAACAAGGTCGCACTTAACAGTGTGTATTGTAACCTTTAATAGGGTTGCCTCTTCATCGAGCTCACTTCAGAAGAGTGAAAATATTTTGGGTTACAGGTCCCAGGTGGTTTTTCCCATATTGGGTTTCCACGTTAAAATCTATGTGTCAAATGTGTATATGTTTCATTGCATTGATATTTTTTTTTCCACATTATTGAAACTGGATTGGTCGGTTAACACTAATTTTATTTTTTGCTACTCAATAAAGTCTAGAAAAGATAAACAATATATCTTACCGAGCAGTTTATATTTGTTAAGATTATTTATGGCATACATCTTGATGAAATTGGGATTGTAAGATAACTGGAGGTAATATATTTGAGAGATAAGTTTTTGGTTGGATCTTTTGGAATTATTATTAAGGCCACTGATTCACCCCCCTCTCAGTTATTCTAACAGAGTTCTACAAGTTGAACATCAGATCGGGTCATATAGATGATGAGGCTAAACAAGTTTCTTGGTATCTTAATGGTTTGAGCATGTCCATACATTTAATTCTTAATATGTATTTTCTTAATTCTATATTTTCCTCGACCTCATGACACATAAAACACTTGAAGGGTCCAGCTAAACCAATTCTCTTCAGCCTTTCTTCAGTCAAAATTCTTCCCCTTCCCACCAACCAACTGAAAGATCCAACTTTTGGAAATTTTTTTTTATTCCAGTAGACTCCCTGCCCATTCCTCCCTCCTTGCCCGGTTCTCTAGAAGAATATAGCCTACCTTAATCAAATGTTCACCACTTTTTGAGCCATGCCACACAAGCTCATTAGGATAATTGGTCAAGGCAATTGAACAGTATAAAAGGATATCTTTCAACTGATTCATCTCATCCTTGGGAAAATCCAAATTCTTTGGATTATTCAACTTACATTCCTCCCCCAATTCGTTGTTCTTGAAATCTGAAAAATCTCTTACTTTACTCCCCCATCTCTGTTATGAGGTTTGTACTATGATCAGACTCATATTAGCCTATTGTAAAGAATCCTTCCCATCCCACGAGTCAGACCATAACTTGGCCTATCCTCCATTTGCAATCTGTCAATTCAAGTGATCAGTTATTACCTATCTACAACTGATAATAAAATTCCACAATGCCGAGCCACATGGTGGAGAGACAATTGTTAATATTCTTTCTCGCTCCTCACTGTCAAGATATTTGGGTCTTAAAGTTTGTACCCACCTCTGATTAGGATTTTAATACATTTTCCATACCAATTTTGCACCCCTTATAATCCTAATTAGATCTAAAGCTATGTAAAGTGTATAAAAAGATCTAAAGGTATGGAAAATGTATAAAAATCCTCCAAAAGATCGTCCTCCAGTACTTCCCAGAATTTAGATCTAAAGGTATGGAAAATGTATAATCTCAACCCCTCCACTTTTTTTGGGCTTACAAATCTGATCCCAAGCTAGGAGAGGAATCTTATCCTGGTGTCAGTTACCATTCCAGAAATATTTCTCATTTGTTGCTCAATTGCTTTAATCACCTTGGGGGGAATTCTCATACATGCCATAGAGTAAAGTGGCATTGCAGAGATGACAGTTTTCAACATTAACATTCTTTTGGCTAGCGTGAGCTATTTACTTTTCCATCCTTCCATCTCCTGAGAAACTATTAATCACATCCTTCCATAGATGAGAGTTACCTGCCCCAACAAACAATGGAATCCAAGAAAATTATCTGTGAGTTTCCCAATTTGCACCCCAAAATGTCTTACTAAATCTCTTTGGGAATTCTCTTTAATATTGAAGGAAAAAACTCAGACTTCTGCCAATTTATACATTGACCCGAGACCTGTCTATATTTATCTAAGAGTCTTTTCATTAGTCTTGCCTCTCTCATAGTAGCCTCTCCTATAAAAAAATTATCATCCGCACACTGGGTGTGCGAAAATGACTCTAACCCTCTAGGAATTTCCACCCCTTTCCATTGCCCCTGGGATCGCTTTTTAGTAATCATCCTTCCTAAAACTTCTACCAATAGTATGAAAAGGAAAGGAGATATCGGGTCACCTTGGTGCAACCCTCTTGATGTAGAAAATAAATCTTGTGGGCTCTCATTGACTAGAATTGATGCTCTATAATCAACAACCATCCCTTTTATCTAGTTAACCCAACCATCAGCAAGCCAAATTTTTTGAAGACCTTAAAAAGAAATCATCTATCTACTCTGTTGTATGCCTTCCTTATATCTAGTTTTAGGAACTTCTTCTTCATCTTTCCTATTCTAATAGAATGAATTTCTTGATGTGCCACTATAATACCTTCCACAATACTTCTATTGGGTGTGAATCCACTTTGTTCCAGAGATATAAGTCTATCAAGGATATTTTTTATTCTATTGACAACCACTTTTGTTATGATTTTGCATATTGTATTGCATAATGAAACTGGCCAAAAATCCTTAAAGGATTCAACCATCTCCTTTTTAGGGATCAGAGCAATCAAAGTATTATTGAAGACCCTCAAGACAAAACATTTAGATCTTGATTCCTCTAGTACCTCCAAAAGATCGTCCTCTAGTAGTTTCGAGATTTTTTGGTAGAAAAAAGCTGAAATATCTAGACCAGGTGCCTTTGCAGTGTCTAAACCAAACACAAAAAATTTAAGCTCTTTCATTTGAAATTGTTCCATCAACATTCTATTATCTTCCTCCATAACAATGACATAGATTACTTCTAAAACCTCATCAACATTCTCCTCAATATTAATTTTATTTGCCCTCCATAAATTTGAAAAGAAACGAATCGCTTCTTGGTATATAGCATCCGGATCCAAAGATATACAACCATCTCCTAATATAATTGAAGAAATTATGTTAGCTGACCTTCGTTCTTTTACTCACATGTGAAAATAATTTAGTGTTTATGTTGTCCTCTTTGAGCCAGCTCTCCCTTGATTTTTGTTTCCAATAAATCCCCTCTCTAAGAAGAATTTTTCCATACTACATTTTCAAATCCTTCTTCATCAAGAAGTCCACTTCATCCATGCCATCCTTTATCACTTTACTATTTAAAGATTCTAACTGCTCCTCTAGTATTCTTTTTTATACAAATATATCCTTGAAGTGCTCCCTAATCCACCTTTTGAGGTTTATCTTAATGAATTGCAAATTTTTAAAAAATTGAAAGCCTTTGTTAACTTCTACCTTTAACACATTCTTCCACTAGTAATGACACCATATCACAAAATCCATCTTCTCTAAATCACATCTTTTCCATTTTGAAAGGGCATCTTAAAGGTGTTGTGTCATTTTGCAAAATCATTGCATCTGGAAAATGATCCGAACCAGTGATCGGTAAAATTTTAACTTCAAAGATGATAGGTAGGGTCCTCCATTCACCTACTAGGAAGGATCTATCCAAGCGCTCTTTAATATTTTTTAAACTAGACCGCCTGTTAGACCAAGTGAATGCACCATTTTTTGTCTTCACTTCCTACAACCCATTATTTGTCACAAAATTTTGAAAGTCAAGTTGTGTCCTACTCAATATCCCTTTTTCGCCTCGTTTATCCAAGATTTCCAAAGTTGCGTTAAAATCACGAGCTATTATAACTTATCCCATATCCAAACCACCCATCACTTTTGTAACCCTATTCCAAAACCCTCTCTTTTCTTCCGATCTAGTGGGACCGTAAACATTGAATAAAAATACCAAGATACCAGACTGAACAAAATTAACTTTAACAAGTTACCATTGTCTTGCCTGTGAGATCCTTTCTACTTTTACCGTTCTTGTATTCCAAATAATTTCCAGGCCTCTAGAAGCTCCTTCCGAGCTCCCAAAATATCATGACCATCTCCGATGGACTCCTAGGAATCTTGTTGCTACCTCTTGATCTAACTTAGTCTCCTGCAAACACACTACATCAGGTTTTGACTGATCAAAGCAATATTTGATCAATTGTCATTTGGCAGGGACATTGCAGCCCCTAACATTCCATTTAAGGAACTTCATTGTGCCCCAGAAGAGAAAAAGTCTCTCCTGAATCTAAGATTTCTTTGGCCCTATTTGTTTCCCACCTCCTCTAGAAATTGTAGGACCAATTTCCTTCTTCTAGATCTCTAATTATTGATATTTGTGTTCTAAATTTGAGACTTCAATTTTTGAATCATTCTGTTCTCAATAATTCCTTCTCCATCTATGAGCCCCAACTCATCCTCTCTGTTATCCTGAAAAGATTCTTAGTCATCCCCTTCCATCTCTTTGTCTCTATTACTATCCTCCTCATGCATTGGAGACATGTGGATGTCTTTGAAAATCTCCTCTCCGAGTCTATTTTCCTCATGACCGGAGACCACCAACTGGTCCAAATCACCCCGCTTGCAACCCATGTTGCAACTTTCTTCAAGGGCTCATCCTCTTTCTTCTCAAATTATTAAAATTAACTAAAATAACTAAATTTATTTATAATTGCTCAGAAATTCTACAAAAATCTAAAAAATGCACTAAGTAAGGGTTAAAAACGAAGATATAAGGATAAGGGAAAAAAGTGGAAAAAATATGTAAGAGGATAGTATTGAGCTTAAAATATCTACATGACTTGAAAAAAAATAACAGGCAGAAGGGCTAACAATTTTCTAGCATAAAAGGTATATTTCAAGGAGCAAAGCTTCCACAAATAGCCTATCGGCTAAAAATTCAATAAAATTATTTTTTTCCACATTATTTTTGGACTTAGGAATTAGATAGCCCAACTATATAATATAGTGCACTACGTGAAATTATTAATGTGACCAGTGGTATTGGTACGACATGTCGTCGATGGATAGAGGGGGATTGAACCTTGTGACCTCATGCTTACCACATGAAGTAGGGGTTTTAAGGGAGGAGCAGAGGAAATACTATTAACTTGATGCTTTAAGAATAGGAGATTTATTTGCATAGTTAGAACAAAGCAAAGCCACAACCTACGCTACAACATAAAGGAGAAATTGTATTGATTAATTTATGAAATCACAATAGGTCAAATGTTTGTAGACATTACTAGTCTACTTGTAGACAAGAATGAGGAAAATATGCCTTATAAATAACACTTGGTGAAATATAAGCTTTAACATGGGTACAATGCAACAAAAAATATATCACCCATTTATTTTCATCAAAATAACAACATGACACATATCTAGACAAAAATGTATTTACCTCATATAATTTCAATAAGATCAATTTCTTTGACAAAGCTTAATTATAATTATTAAAATTCAATAAAACTATTTTTTTCTACATTGTTTTTAGATTCAGGAATTAGATAGCCCAACTATATACTATAGTGCACTAGGTGAAATTATTAATGTGACTAGTGGCATTGGTAAGACATGCCCTCTGTGGGTGGACGAGGGACTGAACCTTGTGACCTCATGCTTACCACAGGAAGGGAGGGTTTTAAGGGAGGAACGAAGAAAATAATATTAACTTGTTGCTTTAAGAATAGAGGATTTATTTGCATAGTTAGAACAAAGCAAAGCCACAACCTATGCTACACCATAAAGGATAAATTTTATGATTGATTTCCGAAATCACAATAACCTAAATGGTTGTAGACATTATTGGTCACTCTGTAGCCCATCTCCATTCTAGAATGTGTATATGCTTCAAAATTACTCTATACTCTAAAAATCATACCCAATTCGAGTTTATGGTGTTGAAGAATAATTACTAGAAATTTTCAAATTCATTGTGTAGATCCCACCTAGATTGAAAATGGGCAAGAGCTATATAGCGATTTAGAAATTTTGCTCATAATTACAACTACTAGAATTAAGAGGGCAATATTAGAAACGGGTGTGAGCTATAAAATGATTTAAAATAATTTCTTATAATTACCACTACTAGAATTAATGGGATTGGAAGGCATGAGTAATTGGGACTAGCAAAATCTAAAAGTAATGCAAAGTATTTTGAAGGTGCAAAAGCAATAGTGGGGCAAATTGTTTTTTGACTTTGTTGATTGTTTAGATATTTGAAAATTTCCTAGACTTGGAATGCCTTTCTATCTATTTGCCTTCATCATTTTATCCATTTCTCTTTTAGTATTCACAATAAAGTATTCATGGTATTTATTTTGTGTATGCTTGTGACGACTTGCGAAAGGTAACTGTAGAGCAACTTGTAGCCTTGTTCACAAGCTATAGACATGTGATAATACCTCTTCCCTTTAATTGAGTTTGTAAATTTGAAGTTGGCTAACATAGAAGAAGTTTTTCCATTCTTGCAAAGAAACCATTAGATCATTTGAATTTGGGCCCCATTTTATAGGGGCAAGGTCACCCCTGATGATCTTGACCACCTAATAGAAGCGTGGTTAAGGACTTGAGGTCCAAAATGCAAAGGAGAAACCAAAATTTGAACTAGTGCAAGAAGAATAAAGCATGATCAGACATCAAAGGTCAAAAACATCAAAGTGAGGCCTAGGTGAGCACACACTTGTATGTGGATATAATTTACGATTCTGCATAAATAATTTTTGACATTGTGTCCTAGAAAAGTTGTCTGTAAATATATATTTGCAAAAAATAGCTGAAAACTACATAAGAGAGTAAGACATTTGTTTCCAATATTGCTTAAGTTAAATTGAGAACAAAATTTAGTAAGCATGATCTAAGAACTTTGTAGTGAAAGATTACTATCTCATTAATCAAAGGAGTCAATTTGATAATTTGAGTTGTAGGATCTTGTAAAGTCCACAATATTTACATCGATTATCATTTCTTTTGCTGTCGTAGGGTCTCCCTATGACATCTCAAAAGCAATGGAAAATTTGTTTTGATATCCCCATGATTTGAAGTAACCCCTCATCATTTCTTTTAAAGACAATTTCAAAAAAAATGCCCCACAGAAGGCAGCTCATGGAAAACACCAGTCTGTATCCACTTCCACTGCCATGCGGTTGTAACTGCCAACATTCATTTTCATGTACATGGACTCCTTCAATCCATGTTGACATTGTAGAAGATGCCTTTCGATGTAATTAAGAAAAATGCCACACAAGATAGCTCATAGAAAATACTTTGTATTTGCTTCCACTGCCATGTGCTTGTAATTGCATAAATTTCCTTTTTTATGTACATGATCTCCTTCAATCTGTGTTGCCATTGTAGAAGATGCCTTTTGACATAATTAAAAAAAAAACGCTTCACAAAAGACAATTCATGGAAAACACTTAATATTCACTTCCACTACTATGTGTTTGTAACTACCAACATTTTTTTAAAAGTAAACAAACCTTTCAATTTGTGTTGCCACTCCAGAAGATGCTTCTTGATGCGATTAAGAAAAAACGCTTCAAAAGACAACTCATGTAGAACATTTTGTATTCACTTCCATTGCCATGTATTTGTAATTGCCAACATTTATTTTTTATGTATACATACTCCTTCAATCTATGTGGCCGTTGTAGAAGATGCCTCTTAGCCTAATAAAGATGCAAAAGAAAAAAAATGCACTAAACAACAAAAAGTAACATTGTCCCAATAAGAACATGCACTCAAATAAAACCAACTTATAGATTTTAAATAAATTTTAAAAGAATGAAAACATTGAAAAAACGTCAGCATAATTTAATTTTTGATACCTATTTATTTATATATTGACATTTAATATTCAGAAGATAATAACTTAAACCTTACTAAAAGAAAGTTGAATGATTGTCACCCATCCACATCCTCTATCATTTAATAACTATATTGTCTCTATTACCCACGTCCTCTCCCATTTAATAACTAATATAGCTCTCGTCATTTAATAAGTGATATACCCTATGCCATTTAATAACTATAGTGTTATCTTTTAGTCATCCACGTACTCTTGGAATATACCTCTTGCAATTAAATGACCATATTGTCTTTTTATGCAGTGTCATCTGAATTTTGGGGTATGACGGCTTCTACCCATCATTTTCTAAATATGTGTAATTATTTGTTAAAAATAATGAAAATATTAAAAAACATATTCAATTAAAAAGAATTCCCCCCCTGCTCTGGTCAGTCCGGATAAAGAATTATACTTGGAAACCATAAATGAACTAGGAAATTTCGAATCTGCTGGAATAATCATCTTGAAGATTCAGATGCAGAGAATCGATTAGCACAGAGTTCAAAAAATGAGCCTCATGGACAAATTTCCAGCTGCCTTGAGCATGGATTCATTTCTGTATCTTGTTCTGATTTTATCGCTTCCCCTGCTGCTCCTGTCAAAGTTCAAGAAGAAATCGAAACTGCCTCCCGGTCCTCGAGGATGGCCAATTGTTGGCAACCTGTTACAGATCAGGCAATCGAACCAAGGAATTCAAGGTTACATTGAAAAAAGTCAGAGAGAATACGGTCCAATTTTCACAATCAGATTAGGGTCTCAACCGATGATTATTGTAGCAAGCCGTGAATTGGCCCACGAGGCCCTGGTACAGAAAGGCTCCGTGTTTGCCAGCAGACCGCCCGCCAAGGGCCTCCGCAAGCTCTTCAGCAGCAACCAGATGAACATCAATTCGGCCCCTTACGGTCCTACGTGGCGAACCCTCCGCCGAAATCTGGTAAGCGAAACCCTAAGCTCAAATGCCCTGAAATCCTTTCGACAGGGCAGAGAATGGGGTCTCCAGGTGCTCATCCAGGGTTTGAAAAGCGAGGCCGAGAAAAACGAAGGCGTGGTGAAATTGATCGAGCATTTGAGGCACGCGGCTTTTTGCTTACTGCTCTACATGTGTTTTGGACTGAGACTGGAGGAGAATGAGGTCCGAGAAGTGGAGAGCGTCATGAGAGAAATGCTTCTCAGCGTTACGGGTCTCTCATTAGAGGACACCTTTCCCATTCTTAAGGTTTTGTACAGGAAGCGGCGAGAGCGGATAAAGGGGATCTACTACCGTCAGTTGGAGAAACTGGTTGCGCTTATCAATCGGCGCAGGGCGGAATTAGCGGAAGGCGCGGCCATTAATTGCAGGGCGTATGTTGATTCTCTGCTTTCTCTGACTGTTGAAGGCGGCAGATCTCTGATCGACAAAGAGATGGCGACTCTGTGCTCGGAGTTCATTAATGGCGGCACCGACACCACATCGACCACGATACAGTGGGTCATGGCTAATTTGGTAAAATATCCGGATATCCAGGCCAAGGTTTACAAGGAAATTGAAGGCGTTGTTGGTAAGGAAGGGGCTAATTTGGTGGAAGAGGAGAAGCTTCTTTCTGAAATGCCATATCTGGAGGCAGTGGTGAAGGAGGCGCTGCGCAGACATCCGCCTGGAAAGTTCGTTCTCTCGCACGCCGTTACAGAAGAGTGTAGCCTGGGCGGCTATGATGTCCCTGCGGGGGCTCTTGTGAATTTCTGTGTTTTTGAGATGGGCAACGACCCTGCAGAGTGGGAGAATCCAGCGGAATTTAGGCCCGAGAGATTTATGAATGGTGAAGTGGATATGACGGGAGGGAAGGAGATAAAGATGATGCCTTTTGGCGTGGGGAGGAGGATATGCCCTGGGTTAAGCGTGGCCATGCTCCATGTTCAACTTATTGTGGCCACGCTGCTTCACAAATTTGAATGGCAGGGCAAAGCAGGAGAAACGGTGGATCTTGCGGAGACGCAGGAGTTTACCACAGTGATGAAAAATCCGCTACAGGCCATAATAAAGGAAAGGGTTTCAGCACCTGGTTATTAAACAGTACAAGTTTTACTTATCCTGTCAGACGTAATCTATATAGCTCAAGCTCCGAGCAAAGTAGGCCTAATATTTCTGGGGGACCCCTAATCTGTCTATCCAACCCCTGTCTCAACTGGTTAGTCCTCCTTTCGTGTATCTAAAAATTTGTTACATTTACATGTTGTAGGTACGTAGATAGCATTCAATCCTTTTTAATTTAGAAAAAAATAAATTATAAATATGTCCACCTTAGTAATAGTAGCAATTGCACCTTGGTGTGCAATGTGTACGCTGCAGTTATGGATGTAGAAATGAGCTGAAAGGTGGGGTACTATTAATATGTAAGAGAGAAGTATTAAGGTTTTTTTTTTTGATTAGAAGTGGTAATTATAAATTATCTTTTATAATATTATCTTGTAGCATTGATAATACTTATGTGAACACTATTTAGTAATGTGACTTATCATGAATGTTAAGTTTTTTTGGAGCTAATAATTACAACAAATTACAAAAATGGAGTTAGATAGAAGGTGTATAAAGAGGTAGAGAGAGATGGGGAAATGGATAGAGAGATGAGGATAGAGATAGGAAGGAAGAGCTAGAGAAGGATATGGAAAGATATAGAGAGATAAGGAGAGTGACAGAGACAAAGAGATGAGTGAGAAGGAGATCAAGAAATAGATAAATAAAGATTGAGAGAAATAAGAGAGATAGTTGGATTGATATAAGTTGGGAAAGATAGAGAGAGTAATAAGATAGATAAACATATAGAGAGATAAAAGGAGAGGAGAGGGAGCAACAAAGATAAAAAAGCGGAGATAATGACAGAGGAAGCTAGAGATATAGAAAGATAAATATTTATTAGAATGTGATAAATATAGAAATAGAGAGATATTTTTCACCTCTCTCCCATTATGACATTATAACTTTTTATTTAGATTTGAAGTTTGATATTTATTCTATTATATAAATTAGAATAAACAAATAAAAAATGTACAAAATATATTACAATAAAAACAAATTAGTAGAACAATTTATTTTAAATAAAAGCAATTCAGGTAAATTCAAATATAAAAGCAATGCAACAAAATCTTGAAGAAATTTGAATATTTTTTCAATTGTTGGTATGCTTAAGGGCAACTAATATTTTCATTAGGTAATGTCTATAAGAAAATATGCACGTTCTTCTAAGTTTCTAACGTGTTAGCTTTTCGTTTTTAAAATTCCTCGCTATTTTTTAATTTTTTCTTACTATTTTTGAGTTGTTTCATAATTTGCAATTTTTCGTTGACCATCCGTTGCTAATAATTTCAATCTAATAAAATTATGACTAAACATTTTTCAAAACCTAAAAAAGCAGATAATGCATATCTTATGTTTTTTCACCCATCTTCTTGGCAAACACATGGCACATCGAGTATAAAAAAGTGGGAGATGTGGCATGTTTGCAGGTATTCTAGGCTAATAGTAAGGCGCCTGCATATGCAAGTGGCTGCTGCTTGGATGTTGGGTGGGGTGTGGGGAAAATGGAGAGAAAAACAAAGCTTCTTCACTATTACTGTGATTTTTCTTTCTTATTGTTGATTCATCTGTAGGAAATTTTTGGATCCGATACGAATGGGGAAGCTGGTAGTGGTACACAATGGCTAGAGATACAGACCACTGACTAAATTGATACCGACATTCCTCTTATTGGTATCAAATGGAAAAGGGGACTTCTCTGTTGGGCTCTGTTTCCGCTGGTTATTTGAAGAGGGAGTTGTATAACAGCAATCAAGACCATGAAGTCCATTACAAGTACCAAGGAGATGGCGAGCTTACCAACAAGTACCCATACAAAGAGGAAGGCAAGGTGGAGTACGTTCACATGGTCTTCTGTGAAGATGATGTTGAGTAATGTCACACCTCTTACCATTACCATGGCATTTATGTTTAGGGTTTAACTTCCTCAAGGCTCATTTCATTGTTGTCACCATCACCATATTAGTGTTTTAGGGATTAATTTCCCCATACCATTGCCATTGTCATAACCATTGTCATTGTCATTGCCATTGCTAGTATGATTATTGTTCAGGGTTTAATTTCTGCATTTTTCATTTAATAGTTTTGATAGTACTAATACTTTTGCATTAACTTTGAGGAGTCTTGTTGAGATCAAATTCAGAATTCAGTTGCAACCTAACTTAAACTATGGTTTTTTTGTCAATGTAACCTCTTTTGGATTGTCTTTCCGCTTACTACGATAGTGACATCGAGTTGTTTTGATCATGCTAAGACTATATAATAACTCTGGGCACTCTGGTTCAGGTTGAATTTAGAATTCAGTTTATTATTGTGTGGGTTATTCTGTTGGTATACCTTATTTTGGTAGGCTATGTATTAAAAAATATGAATTGTTGCTATTCTTCTAGTATAGCGTAGTCATAGTTGTTTGTGTTGGTTATTGAATTCACCATTGTACATACATAATTTGTAGTCTTGAAAGGAAATTTCATGGGATTAAAATGTTCATTATCTAGTGCTTCATTATTGATTTAAATTCTCAATTTAATACTCATTTTCTTGCAGACGATGCTTACATCGAGGTTTCTTAATTTAATGCCGCCAATGGTGGTTCTTGAAATGCTTTATATCCTCATTTGTCGGGTGGGAGATTGTAGTGAAGTGAGGCCAATAATACGCATGATCGTAAACTATCTTTATGTTCTCGCCTTTCAAAACGGTCTCATCCAGATGAGTGTCTGGATTGTTTGGAGACAGTATGATCTCAATGAATTTCGTTGAATTGAGGAATTTTGTGCGTCTAGGTGTATTAACTTGCAATTTTGCAGTCTAATGAGATTGAGAGGGAAAATGATTATGAGGGTTGTTGTGTGGGGCTTACCTTAGTAATATTAATATGTACCCTCTCAAAATTTACAAACAAGTATTTATATTTATTTCTGGGGAAGAAGTTCTTGTTGTAGTTGTCTATCCAACCCCAAGTATTAGTCCTCCTTTCTCGTACCCAAAAAATGTTACATTTATTCAATGACAAAGTTCATTTTGTAGGTATGTAGATAACATTCAATCTTCTTTAATTTAAGGAAAAAATAATCACAAATATGCCTACCTTACTACCTTACTAATATTCATTTGTATCCTCTGAAAAGTTACAAACAAGTATTTATATTTAAATATTATTACAATAGTATAAAACAAGTATTCATTATGTCGTAGGTGTTTGTTATTTGGGAGGGACGCCCTCAAATTTGAAATCAATGGTCCAAGCTTCTTAATAGACATGGATGATCATTGAAATGCTTTTGACCATCAAATTCTATTTTGCTTTTTTTTTGCATTGTTTTTATTTTCTCTTTAGGCGACGAATTTTATGGTTTTATGCTTTGATAGGCCAGCTCAGTGTAACATTTCTCGTGGTCTGTACTCATCAAATCTGTCATCCTGTGATGTGACGTACACTGACAAAACCAAACCCACCATATTCCATGCTTTCAACTCTATACATTCTATGTGTAGCTACTTTCCCCAAGGCGTCCCACTCAACGATTGGTTGACGTGTTTGCATGGGATGAGAAGGAATGTTGGCCTATGAGTGAAGGCCATGTCAAAGGGGAGAGAGGATTTTTCATAATCATATGCCAAATGTTGCCTTTATGTGCAACATAATAGTGACCAGTGATTGTGTCAATACCATGGCCCTGGTAAAGAGGTTGGAGGGAGAGGGCATGACACAAAAACAAGCAGAAGCAATAACAACTGTTGTGACAGTGGTTCTCAAGGACAGTCTGAACACCTTTTCTCACTCCTTTGTCTCTAGAGAAGAAATGATCAAGGTGGGCTTGAAATTATCCAAGCTTCTCTTTCTAAAAGAACTATGTTCCACTTGTAGGGGTCACTTGAAATAGGGATGCCTAAAAGTACCCTTGTAACCCTGATTGATATTTGAATTAAGCACGGTGAGTGCAAGAACAAGATAAGTGATAGGCTGAATAATATTTAAGTCTAATATCACTTGATTTGCATTCTTAGCATTTGGGATAAGGTGGAGTGAAGAGTCAATCTTATGAACATTCTTGCACGGGTCAAAACCTAGTTGGGCTTAGGTAAAACTTAACCTGATAGTTAGTTTTTGTTAGATATAAGTTACAAGGTTAGGAAATAAAAATAAATAATCAGGTGGAACTCCTGAGGCTTCAAAGTATTGGCAAATAAATGATGGAGCTCACCTAACATCTATTATTAAATTTGGTTTAATGAGCATACTGAGGTCTTTCACTTTTGACACTTCACACACTTGCGTGGACCACCTATACAATGCTAGTGTTTCCTTGGGTCTTTCAAGAAAAGAAGGAATGAGGGAAGGTGCTTACAGTTATTGGTATAAGCATGAGATTGCAAAAATTATATATGAAAATTTGGATAATAGGTTAAAGTATTATTAGAATTTATAATTATTTACAAATTAACTTATATCTAATATAATTAGTATTACTTTATATAATATTTTACTTAAAAGAAATTATATCATAATTATATACCGTATTAAAATATATAGTTATATATACTAATTTTTTTATATAACATAAGTTAAATTCTTATTGATTAATGGTTCAAATATATCCACGAGAGTTGGACGATGCTTCAATGTTATTGCAGAGATTTATTTTCCTTTAAAATGTTGTCATTGGTAAAGTCCTTACATATAGAGTGAGACCACCACCCTCGAGGTTTCAATGGCTAAGTGCTTTATGAGTGGATGATTGAAAGGAGACATTATTCGACTTCATATACACATGAACTTATAGAGTGATTTAATGGTATAAACTCAATACATAATACTATTTACCAAGAAACTTAGAAAATGGATATTGGTTACTGTAATTCCAGGATGGCGCATGAGCGGCGTCAAGAGTGAGCTTGGTGAAGGAATGGAGATCCATAACTTGGAGGGCATGCTTGATACCCTTCATCTTGGTCTCTAAAAATCCCTTCTCCTCTATGACGATCTCATTCAGGCCACCTATGATGCCTTCATCAACAACCCACATTCCAAATACTGTGCAAGCAACATATATGACAAAAAAACCTTCTTTTAAAAGGTCACCCTGGTGGCACCAGACGACCAATAATGGGACTACCAAGTCACCCGTTTTCTCTATGCCACTACCAGCGTGGACCTCCTGGGGGCTTTTCTAGTGAAGTCTCTTTTGAGAGAAGCATAGAAAAGACTATAGAGCTTCATACTCATGTTGTGCAATATCAACAAACCTACCTTCTCTTTCACATACACATAATCTAATGCAATTGTTGAGTTATAGTTCATACAGATTAGTCCAATGCAACTATTGAGTTATAGTTCATATCGATTAGTAAGAATTCTTAATGGCTTTACATTGTTGTTGGAGTGTTCTATATATAGATAGATAGATAGAGAGAGAGAGAGAGAGAGAGAGAGAGAGAGAGAGAGAGATGATCTTCCATACCTATATGGTGCACCCATTGCACACTAAGGTGTGATTGCTAGTATTTAATTATTATTACAATAGTATAGAAAGGAATAGTGAAATTTGTATATTCATGTCGGTTTCTATTTAATTTATTTAATTTTGCATTCATTTTGAGAGAATGTCTTGATGTAATTACATTTTAACAAAGAATACATTTTTATAAGGTATAATATTTTATCTAATCCTTAACCCATTCTAACTTCTATGTATTTCTATCCATTTGATCACAAGTTCAAGATTAACCCCCTTGGAAATTTAAAAGATGGTACAAAATTGTTGTAGGTTTTAATAGAATTTAAAGGAGGGTACAAAATAGTTGTAGGTTTATATAGAATTTAAAAGAGTACATCTAAAGTATATATA
>MU225485.1:1188133-1217096 GCA_018584345.1 Thuja plicata
AACAATTGCTTGCATTGTCACTTTCCAACTATATATATATATATATATATATATATATATATATAAATAATTTAATAATAAGAATCAATGTCGTATTAGATATATCTAATCACATTAGTATAAGAGCTAAGTATCATCTAACATGACATAAATTTCCTAACTTAGAGAGGTGCATGAACTTGCAAAAATATAATTATCCTGTATTATTTTAATTAGTTTTCTACGTAATTAAAATTTAATTGTATAAAATTATTTGTTTAATGGAAAAGATTGGTAAAAGAATGAAGAAAGAAGATGAAAATATGTTATATGAAAAACAAGAGTTTGAAAAAAGAATTGGTTAAAGTAAAAAAATAAATAACTGGAAAAAGAGACGAAATGGTTTGATAAACTATATAAAATATTTACAAAGAAAATCAAAATGATAAAAGAAATCAAAATTGAAAAAGGCGAATAATTTGTTAGATAAATTACTTGTATTATACCTAAAGAAAAATGTGATTACGTTATGCAATGTTTCATATTATACAAATGATCTTATATTATTTATTTTGTAAATCATTTTGTATATCTGATAGAATTAAAGGTAAAAAGTGTAAAGGTTACATATAACAATGTTTTTGATGTGATGATAATAACTAATGATATATTGTAAAGAATATTAGTTATTTTTTGGTCGATAATAGGTGTGATTTTATTAATTATATATGGGGTTTGAGCTTGGCCAGAACCAAGGGTGGATACATACAGGAATTACAAACTTTGCCTCCCTTCGTATGAGAGCGAAGAGCCATATCAAATGATCCCTAATTTGCTTTCCTACTCTAAATACCTTTTACAATGTGCCAACCATCTTCCAGTCTAGCAACTTCATTACACCAATCCATAGAACATAATATTCTAAAAACTCCACCTCATGTTGGGATTGACCCTCTTCAGCCTCCTAATCATCCACCATATCTCGTGTTCTTAGTAGATTTTTCTTCTCCCTTCCAACTGGAGTGTTAGCCCCAATACTCTGTTGAACCGCTCCATTACAAACAGCTTTAGCCACGCTGTCAATGTTTGTCATGGGTTGCACTTGCACCCCCTTCACCTTGGGAGATAACTCTTCCCATTCCCCAAACATAGCTTGAGTAAAGTTCTTTTGTTGCTCCACCTTCTTCTCAATCATGTAGTGCAGGGTTGAAGCGTCATTCCACCATGAAACTGACTTGCACACTCTACCTTTATCACACTCTGCCGCCATATCGCTAGTCTAAAAATATAGTCTACATTTAAAGGGAGTACCTTCATAATCCAAAGGCTGAGTCTAGGTGCCCTTAGAGGTTTTAATCAAAATCTTTGCAGGAAGCTCCTTAGTAATATCCATTTCCACCAGTATCCAAGCAAAAGTTGAGTGGAGTAGATTTGAGGAACCTTGATCCACCATCAGAAAGTCCCCTGAAGAATCACGTACTACTTCAAAGCAAGAATCAAATCAAAGATGTAGAGGAAAATTAGGGAGTCTCAACCACATGAAAGTTTATTAAAACCTTCATTAATGGGGTTGAAATTTGGGTGCCATGGCTTTAACCTCAGAGCAAACTTATTCTCCCAGCACCATTGATAATCACATAGGATCCTATTCCTGTAGTGTACATTCGCAAACATAACAATAAAAAACCATTTCGCTGCAAGGTATAGCTGCACACAACCTTCAATAATTGACTCCCATTTATCTAAAATCCACTTGTGAAGATCAACCAAACTAGGCCATAGACCCCCAAAACGTACAATCAGACCTAGTTCTAAAAAAAACAACCAGATTATGGTCCACATCATCGTCTAGTTTAGCCTCCAATACCACAGAGCAAGCATTGATCATAGACATAATGGTATTGTCTATCCGCCGATTAACTATTTTAAAGGGGTCTTTTCCCATTTGAGCACCGCGCATAAGGGGACCATGAGGAAACCCCCCATCTATCCACACAGATGGTTCACCCTACCGCGCATGGGGAGACCCTGTGAAAATCCTCTCATCACTTCACACGAACACTCCAACACATCCAAGTCTGTTGTTTTTAGGAATAACGGTCAACAAGCACAACTGAGAGGGGGGGGGGGGTGAATCAACTGTGATACAAAATATTAAACTTTAAACTTTATAAACAAAAAACTTCAATGCAAATGATAACACAATAAATGCCAACACAATAACACAATACTTGTTGTCTAAGAAACCCTGTTAAAGGTAAAACCCCGGTGGGAATTAGCACCCACAAATGATGTACTGAGAGTATAGTATCCCTATTAAAAGATTTAGCCCTATTAGGAGCTTATTACAATATTACAGTACACATTGCCTGTAAAAAGACATACCTTGTTAGGAGTCAAGAGTAACAGTGGGCTCACTGCCCAAAGAAGGTTAATTCCACCCTCAAGGATTTACAATCCGAACAAGTATATATAGAAAATATACAATCCAGTTAACTGTCTGATAGAAAGTGTTTGTGCTTGGTCAGATCCAATGAAGTATTCTTATCACAAACTCTTCTCTACATCCAGTAGCCAACAAGCCTCACAACTTTCACACTTCTCTGCCTTTTCAATCTCTACCACATCTTTCCAAAAGAAAATATCTCTCATACATACCCTATTACAATAATTCATTAGGTCAGCCAATTAGGGTTTCCCAATATGCAAATAATTGTTTAACCCCTTGCTAAGATACACATGATACCTATAATAAGTAAAAATCAATTACAGTTCATCATTTATACTCCAAGATCTGCAATCCACGCTCACAATTCATAATACATGCTACATGTTTGAAGTCGACCACCAAATAGGTCTCCTCTAGAATACACGCCACAACTGACGTCACCAATACTCTCACAACTATCGATCAATACAAAACATTCCTCAATGTGTCCTCTGTCATCCCATAAGCTCGCATAAGCTGAAACATCTTCACCTGTAAGATATACACAAAATATAGAGTCCTGTTCTGTCAAGCATTACTGTCACAGTCCAGAAACCAATCTTCACTAAATCATCTGTAACACCAATATGTAATCTCAAGTCAAGTGACCTTAGGAATAAGGTCATCACACATCTGTCTCCACATCCTTGTCTTCGATCATTCTGAATCATCCGTACAGTGTCCGTACACTTTTGTCAGTTATCATAACCAGTTTGTTCTCTCCACAGAAACATATATTGACATCAGTGACAAAACACGAATATCAACATTGTGAATATTACCCATATCTGATATCATCCAACAGTTGCACCATTGGTCCAGTTGTTCGACCTCTGAGCTCAGTCTTTCTAGGCGCTGAGGAAGACAAATTTCCTACCTCGAAACCCCCAAACTTCGGTCGCTTCATGCGCCATTTCAAAGGTTCGAAATCACCTTCTGTGGTGGCTTGATTTGCAAGATTACACCCTCCACCACTTCCAGAACAACCAAAACATGGAAAAACTTTGTACCACTACCCTTGCATGCCACAATAACACCAGGAAGGAACTAAGAAACCCTAGCTCCCATAGAAGGGTCGTAGCTACGAAACACCATTTTTATTTTATTAATATTAATATGAAATCCCTGTAGAAGTGGTCGCGGTCTGCAATAGAACCTTTAAAATCTTCAAATTTTGTAAAGAATATTAGTTTTGAAATTATGAAAAGAAAGGTTTTAATGGAAAACTTTACAAAAGTAATGTTAAAATTAGAGAAAATAAAAATGTTATTTTAGGCAATATAGTTAACAATAAGTTGGTTTTAGAAATTTGGTGTTCCCAATGTTGTTATTGTAATATACAAGGACATGAAAAAAATGTCTTGGGACTTTCTTACCCAAGGCATGTAAACATAAAGAAAATGTGGCTCATGAAATGCTAAGATTGTGGGATATGCGTAAAATGATGTTCTTTATTAGGCTTTAAGGATTCTCAGTGAAATGATCCAAAAATGAAGTAAATATTGTATGCACATAAAATAGACTGGTTGAAAAGGTTTGGGAAAATTTTAAGAAAATGTGATATAGAGGTATGAAATTTGATGTGGTGTCATGAACTAAATCCTTATGATGTATCCACAAAATGGTCTTAATAAAAAGAACTTGGAAAATTTCAATAAAATGCAATTGGAAGTTGCAAGGGAAACTCCACAACATACAGGCCAGTTGAGTGAGCTTTACCCTTGTGTTTTCATGGCTTGTGTTGATGGCCATTTCTTGTTTCTTCTCATTTTTCCATATAGTGATTGAGATCATTTGTCGTATGGATGTCCTATGTTGAGACTACATCCAGGCATGTAGAGCTATGCTACTATGCCAAGGTTTGAGTGACTCGAGCTCTTGACGAGCCCAATTGAGCATACCTTGTGTTCTCCTATTGTTCGACACGAGATTGATTGCATCTTGTTATTTTGAGCATTGCATGGTTGACTGGTAGGTGTAGATTAGTGGGGTAGAGTGGCTCCTTACGTGGATCTTGAATCGTGAGTGGCCGGCACAGGACACATGAAGGAGTTATTAATAAGAAAGCGATAACTTAACATAATAAAATGGGGAAAACATAATTAAAAGGTAAAATTGACATCGGTACCATGGTCATTCGAGTGATGTGGAGCTGGTACAGTTGTGTCCATCTACGAATGTTGAGCCGACATAGTCATGGCTATCTGTGAATGTTGAACGGGCACAGTGCTGGCTATTTGCAAACTTTGAGCATACAAAGTAGGGCTTCCATGATGAGTGAAGGAATGCTCGAGATGTCACAGACTACTATGAGACATTTGATGACACTCCATCCTTGAGTCTCAATACCTTACCTTATCTACATTTGAGTAGTGACCTTGACCTACTTGCATTATTGTGTCTTCATTTTTATTTATATTAGACCTTTCTGCCATCCTCTAAGATTATGCACTTGATTGGCGAGTGTGATAGCCTTCTTGGTGTGAGTGTGTACCCTTTAATTGTGGTTGAGTTTCTATCTCTGCGAGCATGGTGGGGTGGGCTTAAGGGTTCCATATGGTAGGGTGGCATTTCATTTTACAACTGCTAGGGGTCGATGTACAAGTGATCGTCTACCTCTAGAGACAATGATTCTAATTACTGAGTTCTCCTTGACTTCCCTTACATGTAGCTTCATTTAATATTTACGCATTTGGTATTTATGCTCATTAGTTTAGTTTACGTTATGTTTTATGCATTTGTGTTGTCGAGTGATTATTTCCTTGATTTGTGTGTATTCAATACATAGTGTGGAGAAAGCCTTGTGTTTAAGCCGTATGTTGGTGTCGACAAGCCTACCTATTTGTCGAACTGAGAAAACCTCGTCCGGATATGTTTCTAGACCAAACTGTACTTTGCAGGGTAGTGTAGCGCATGTGCTACAGAATAATGCATTTGAGGTGCAGGATAGTGCATATGTGAAACAACATAGCGCATATGTAATTTGTTCTAGCAGACATGAAACAATAAGTAGTTCTTGAGGGTTTGTAAAAAAATGAATTTTATATTTGGACACACTTTTTCTTCGGGATTCTTTTCAATTATTCATAATTTATTTTCCTTATCCGTATGGTTAAATTAGACTCACTTTTCAATTTGGGCTTAAAAATGAATATGGTTTTAGTATGCATTGAGGATGAACTTGTCTCCTCGATTAATGACTGTTGACGATGGTCTGGTCTAATCCCATGAGGTTTGTGGACGTGTTCCAAACTCTCATGTGGAAGCTTGAATGTGCCTTAGCCATTCATGCTTATTTTTGGGTTGTCATGGAACCTTTGGTTGTGGTGATTAGTTTTCCGCCTGCACACACTCGTTTGGGGATCGTTGTTATGTATCCTTTCTTATGTTAATTGGTTAATATTGCACTTGTAGATAATGTTATATCTTCACATTTCAATTTTTTTTGTTAAGTGCATATTTGATCCTATGTTTCTTGGGGTTCCTTGGCGGGGCATTACAACCCATTATGGACATTACCACCTTCAAACTTTCCCTCTCTTTGTTTATTGTCAACCAACACAACATAATCACTCTCCTTGGCTGAATTAAGACATCTAATGGCCAAAACAATGTTATGGTTCTTGTTATCTACATAAATTAGCTATGGGAGAGCATTTTTCTTGAGTAGTTTCATAACCAACTTTTGTCTCCATATTATCAAGATCAATTCCATAGTCTGCGAGGGGAGCCCGTTTGGGATTTTAAAGATTTTTTCGTCGTAGAGTGCAAGGATCATTCTGCAAATCCTTGGAATATGCTTAGATCCCTCAATGATAGCAAGTGTCCATTCTTCACTGTCATAGGCTTCTGTGCATGTAAAACTTTTCGTGCCCACTTGGAACATGTCAAACAAGACACACATTATAATATTAGCACGCCAATATCAATAGACATCTTTTCCTCACTATTCTTCATTCATTAAGGAACCCAACTAGATGTGTCCAAAAATAATAGGGTTTCAAAGTATTTCACATTTCTACGGGTGAAAGAATACATAGTGAGGTCAATATGTAAACTAACAAAGTATAAGCCTTTTTTTAAATGTTCCCCTTTGTTTTCAACTCCCTCTTACAACTTCACTTTGTCTCGGTAGCAATCCACGCTTTTCAAAGGTACTCGAAAAGTCTTTTTGATTGAACTCTCTCCTTAGTATTTGACAATACTTTTTTTCTCACTCAATTATGTCTCATGGACACCCCTTTGTCCAAGTTTTCAACCTAGTAAATAAAATTTTAATTTTTTGAGCGTTGTGTTGTGTTTCACACAATAATTTACAACTTGAAAACATTGACACTTGACATTATTAGCCACTCCCTACAAAATATTTAATCTTGTATTTGATCAAATTCCCAGTTTCAATTGTCATTTGTATAGGCAAGAGATTATAGAGAGTTAAGAAAAAAATCTGGTAGTTTCAATTATCAATTGTATGCTTAAAAGCATATGTGCTTATCTGAAATGTATTAGATAATATTTGAAGATAGGCAGGCATTGTAAGATAGGCAAAGCATTACTGTACAATATCATTATATTTGACCCAACTAGTACTTCCATTCGTCATACACTTAAGTGACAAATTTGTAAACTAACAAAGTCTAATCCTTTGTTGAAAACCACCCCCTTTTTTGAACACACCATTACAACCTCAATTAGTATGGAATTACTCTGCTTGGTTCAAATTTTCAATAAATTTCACCTGACTAGGTTTACTATATAAGTTGTTGTTATTAGTGGCCTATGGTGTTGATTTTCTCACAATTTCCCAGTCAAGTGATATTGGAACTCATACACCTTTCACTTCACATTGTTCAAGCAGTTAAGAAATTGTAAACCACCCAAGTTCATGGAGTTCACATTATTCAAAAAACACTCTTTTCCAAGAGTTACAAAATAAGGCTCATTTACAATGACTTAGTGATGAAAATAATGGAAATGTACTTCCACTATGTTTGATGAAAAATGATACTACTTCTTACCATCAAAAAATAATTTCCCTCCCGATTTTTAATTTGTCTCACTCCTTCATTGATGAATCTTATTTATCATTACTGCCATTGATTATTAAAGTCCATTTTTTATTATGTCTCCCTGGAGCGCTTATGTGTATTTAAATTTCTTGAAGGATGTCATGTCCCCTTTCTAATTATAGTAGTTACTATTTTTAGCAGGGCCAGTTTTTAGAAATAGTAAGTTGGGCTGTGCCGACAAGCAGGAAAAGTCAGGTTTGGAAATTGGGATAAATTTGATAACTTGTGAAGGAAAGAACATTTATATTTATTAAATCACTTATTTTTGCTAAGGAGGCGTGGATTTGGGAGAATTGACATTTTTAAATTAAATGCATTTCAAATGCAAGATTGAGAAAATCCCTATTTGGAGCCAATGAAGATTTGACTAGATTTTGTGGAGATCCACCACTTGTCAAGGGATGTGGGAGGAGTTACATGCAGATTTTTCCTCTTTGGGCATTGGGATTTGGGCCCATTTTGGTGGAAAAAATATGAGCAATAAAAGTTGCAACTTATCTTTTCTCATTCTCATTCTTGTTTACTGATTTTTTCTCTACAGGAAGAGTTTTCTTCAAGAGGCTGGAAAACCATTGGAGAATGATCTTATGGCTGCTAAACTAGAGTGATCAAGATTTGTAGGCAGTGTGGTTATAGGTCTTTAGAGGCAACTTCATCCAAAGGTCGCACCAGTGCTTAAAGATCGTAGATTTGTGCTTTGTTTGCAAGGTTTTAACAATAGTTTTTGTGTGAAAGTTTGGGGTTTGTGATGTTTAGTTTGTTTGATGTTGTATTATAGCCTTTTTAATGTCCCAAGTGTGTGGAATAAATGTATTGAGATGTTCATATGCTGATGTGTGAGTTTTAGTCATTTTAGTGTCTTTGGACAATTTTTGTGCTATTTTGAGCCTACTTACTATGCATTTCAACTCTATTTTTGGAGTTATTTTGTAATCTTCTTTACATACCTGGAAGTGTTATTTTACAAGCCATTATTTTGCAAAAATTTTGGTGGAAATTTCTTCTTTCAAATTTATAAAGCATATTTAATGTTGTGGAAAAATTTGGTATTATTTCAGGTGTACCCAGTTTGAGCATTTAAGAGAAATCAACATTTTTTCTCAACATTTATTGTTTGAATTAAAATCTGATAAGAAGTATTTAAATATGATAGAAAAATATGAAAAGGAACATTACAAAGGATGCCTCCCTTTTGGCACCCTTTTGGACATTACTAGTGTTGATTGAAATGATTCTACAATTTTAAGTGTGATTTTTGTCATTTGAACTTTTCAAGAAATTGAGATGATGAAATTAGAAACTTTTTATGATATGTGATCATCAACTCTTTTAAATGGCAACTTAGTTTGTTATGAAAGATGATCAGTCATATGATTTTTCTATAAAGAGACAACATGGATGAGAATTTTAATTATTTTATATAGTATTTTCAATTCTATGCACTCTATTCTTATAGCAACGATATGTCATTGTATCGTTTCGGTTATTGTAAGTTGTGCAACTTACAATTATGTTAGTTTGAAAACTAAGGAGATACCAATTGCACTCAAACATAGGATGCTTGGAATTGGAAAGAATAAGAGGGAGGAGTAGGCAGAGAAAGGAAGTTCCAAAGAATGCATCCATAATATTAGGCTATGCCATTATGTCCAAGATATTGTTATTCCAATTTCATCCTCTTCCTCTTCGTCACATCTGTCTTTGTCAGAAGGGATAAAGAACAATGAAACTTTGTAATATCTATTTACTCTTCTCTAATTTTATTTCTTATAAACACTCTATTAGGTTTACGAGGATGATACAATTGTACTATTGGACTTTATTGTGTTATCTCCAACTGTGTAGTTTGGGACACAAGGATAGACTAATTGGAGTCATTGTTAACATAGTCAGAATTGCAAAGAATAAGAGAGGTGAATTTATCCCTAGACAAGTAGACTAGTGAAATAATCGTAGCTCCAAAGAATGCTCCACCAACATTAGGGTAAAGCATTAAGGTGTTGATTGTGTCATAATAACCGCGACGTTGTGACATTATGTAGGAGATAATTAATGTGTATTTCCATCTCTGTATGTTTTCAATTTGTTACCAATTTTTGCATCCATCTCAAATTGGCAGAGTTGGGTAGCTATTCAACTAAGTTAAGGTGCATTTAATTCATTTTAAACTTTTAAAGTTCAAGGTGTTGTGTCTGAACTGAAACAAAGAGTGCATAAAGTAAACTAAAAGGATAACAAATGTAGGAAAAAGAAAGAATATTTTCTTTTTTTTTATTTATGAAAGGAAATGTTACATTTATGTGCAAAAGATATTTACCAAAAGAGTATCATAAGTACTTTTGCAAATAATACAAGGTCCTTCTATTTATTCTTTTCATTTACAAACGAAGAGAGAAAAATACAATAATGGATCCACACAAGCCATGTATAAGCTACAAAAACAATTCAATAGAAATATACAGGTATAGAAGTCAAAGAATAGAAGAGGTAGGGTGAGATCTGCCATTGATTGTTAATGGCAGACTGTGTTGTGCTTATGACAGCTGACTGAAAGGTTGACTCCATCTCCTTGGTATACTTGAAAAGATTGAGAAGATGATGTCAGTCACAGAGACTGTGCAATGAAGAATCTAACCCATCTCTATAAGTTGGCTACTATACATGCATATATCAATCACATGATAAGCTGAAAATGAGAGTCAATCGAAGATACAGAAACAATTGAACATGGTATTTACTAAAAAGTTTGCTTCCATGTGCAGCTACAGGTGAAGACAGTAAGCTATCAAAGGGTATATATTTTAAAATGTGAAACCTTTTGATTTAATATATTTTATAGTTGCAGATTCAGATTGAAGATTATGAAATGTTGAAGAGACATGACACTATGTCATGGAATCTTCTAGTTTAATAAAAAATTACAATCAATATTCATAAATGGAATCTTCCAGTTTAATAAAAAATTACAATCAATATTCATAAAATGATATATCAAATAGAAAGTATAAAGGAAACAATCAAGAACTTCATGTTTTCTAATGTGTTTGTTTCATGTGCAGATAGAAGTTCATTAATTAGAAGACCAAGCACATGGGGTAAAATGTGGCTCCCATAAGGGTTGAGCCTAGGGTGCTAATGTGTAATAAATATGCAGTTAATAGATTAACAGAAAGATATTATGTTGTTACACACGGATCTCAACATAAGCATAAATATAAAGAGAACATTGCTGTAATAAAATGAGAGGTATGACACAGAAGTAAGAAAACACATAGATAGGGAATTCCAAGTTGTTGTTACACAAGCAAGAGAATTCCATAATGCAATGAGACAACCATGTACACATGAAATATACAAAATAATAATTATAGTTTTTTATTTGATCAAAACAATGAATGATAAAGAAGGATGCAACGTAACAACATCAGAGCAAAGTAATCATTACATGCTACAGTAACATTCTCATCTATAAGAAGAAAAATGGACAGACATATGAATGGCTACAACATGAATTAAAGAATAGCTATGAACAATATTGGAGCCAATGATGCTATGAGAGAAATATATACAGTCAGAAAAATATCATGTTCCAAAGGGCAAATAAGGGATGAATTCACAATGATCTTAAGCAGTAAAAGTGGAGCGGGTACCATCAAGTAATTCAATGTCACGGTACCTCACCCACTCATTTACCCAGAAAATACTCCGAGTCTAGAGGAACTAAGTTACCTTGAATAAAATTACTAAGCAATAAGAGAAGTATTATCAAAATATCTAGGAACACAATAATGGAGCCCAATCCATGATTTGTTGTTACAGAATTCAGAGGCAGACATAACAGATATGACCGATATTGCATGAAGCATCACGAGTAAATAATTTTAACAGATTAAGGATAACCTTAAAAGTCAAAGCAAAAATCAGATTCAAAAAGTGACAGTGAAATATCCATGTGAAGTGTGAGCAACATGTTTCAAGTTTTTAAGAGTTTTGAAGTAACGTGACAAAAAAACCCTTACCATAAGATTCATCAAAAGGGAAGAAATAGTGATCTATGCAGATGAATGTTTCTCATATGGCATATTGCAGTTAGAACAAATCCAACATCAAGTATGAAGCATAATAAAAGTATTCTAGACCAAAGAAACATCTAAAGATCATGAATATCAACCACAAAACAACATTAAGCAAAGGAAGGACAATATTGATTCAAGAAGATGACAATGGATACACAAAGTGTCATCAGAAGACAACATAAGTATAAATTGTTGATGTCATGGGGAAAACAATGATACTTGTGAATAAACAAAGGTACAAAATGATGCGTGACAACTATATGAAATATCTATGATGGTCATTATTTTCAGAACAAAGGAAAGGAGTACTGGTGTTCATTAAAACACGATAACAAGTTTCAAGGATTTTTGGCCATCCTTTTCCTCTTATATTTCTGCAAATATTACAAGATTTTGTGGTTGGTACAAATCAGAGGCCCGTGGATAGAGGCGAGAGATGGACATAATAGATATCAAATGAATTCTTCAATAGATCATACAGAGCATTACCATATAGAAATCAAACACATATGTGTTTAGGGTTGTGAATTTTAAATAATTTCAACACTTTGAGTTTCATGAGCTTCTCAGGATACCTGTAGCAGGTATGTAAAGTAAACAAAAGGTTTTAAAATCTCAAAAAATCAGGTACAGAGACAAATAAAGAGTATCCAGTCTATTCTTTATATAAAGCAGCTAACAATGGATCAACACATAACAACAACAAGAGTAGAAGACAATAAGTTGTTGTCAACATTTTTTATTCACATAAGGCTCGAATATACAGATGAACCGCGACTAGCAAAGAACAAGCACATGGATCTATTCTACAATTTACAAAGATACAAGATGTCTTTTGTTCCATAAAGTATCGACAAACTGGGAACAATAAAATTTATGAGTTCAAACATCCATGAAACCCTCAACCAAACATATTTTTTTGAGTTATAAGCATGGGGATCACAAAATAGACAAGGGTTTCAAGAAAATTCATCTTCATGTACAAAAAATGAGCATATACAAGTGTTCGAGCAAAAAAATTGGAACCAAAGCTTTAGATTTTAATGCTCAAAGCTGAGCTTCAATCCTAAATACCAAAGAAATGAAGTTCAATGGTACTATCAAAAGCAGAGCAAAGATAATAAACAAAGCTTTAGCTGGGTCGCCTCGAAATAAATTACACGGAGAAAACAAAATCCAAAGAGGGTCATGCCCTAGCTATTGAACCCTATGAAAAGTACAGAGAAAGGATGTCATTTTCCTTTATTTTTCTTCACAAAAATGAAGCTCATGGTTTGTTCTAGTACCTGCATTGGGAGAAGAATTAAATAGAGAGGACATAATAGTAGATAATCTCCCATAACACATCCAAAGAAGCTTTAAACCCTTGTCTCAGGGTGACGACCATACTCCAAGTCCAGCAGAGCAAAATGGAAAAGTAAAAAGGTTTTGGGGCAATGTTTTATTGATTAGGGTTAAATGCCAAGTATTATCATCGAGAGAATAGAATAAGATTTTTCCTTATCCTTTTTAATGATGCTCGCGGGTTTATCAAAGGCTATAGGCCTTAACAAAACCATATTTAAATTTAATTATTATTTACTAAATAAACTAAAGTTGTTATTCAATAAGTATTAATTTAATATTTAATAAATTATTAGTTTTATGCTATTTAATAAATAAATAATTAAATTTAAATAGGATATTTATTTTCTTCTATTGCATGAATAATGTATTAATGTTTATTGGGGTGATGAATTATAAAATGCCAAATAAGCATTAATTTAAATGCAAAGTATACAAAGGGGGTATTTAAGGAATTTTTCAGAGAAGAATTGAATGCTAAAGATAGGGTTGAAGGGGATTTATTTTTGCATGTGAGTTGAGGAGCTTCTTGCATGTGCATATAGGGATAGGAGGGGGTTTTATTTTCTCCTACAGTTGAGGGACAATTGAGATGCTATTTTGAGCATTTTTGGGCAGTTTGGCTTTAGTTGAAGGTCTATTTGAGTTGTATATATCAGCTGAGGATAGGTTTGTGGCACATAACAACTTGTCACCGTAAGTTCGAGCCCTGATTTTTAGAGATTTTGTTTCATATCCGACCCCATGAGTTTTACATGAGTTTGCGACAGCTGGAGTGTGATTTGAGTTGCATATAAGTTTTGCATGATTTGGAGGTGCTTTGTCTTCAGTTATCACCATGTTTCTTGTAGTTAGGTCCCTTATTTTAAGGGATTTTCATTTGCATCTAACTCTTCTAGGTTTGGGTCTATATCTTGGTTTTTAATCTCATTTTTGGGAGGTTCTGGCTTTTCACCACTATTTTGCATCTTGCAAATTTTGGCAAATTGTATTGAACACTTGATGGTTTGTAGTAGGTTTCTTGATGATTGATATACAAAGACTGATTCCTTCTCCATTATTTTTCTGTGTCCAACACTAATTGTGAGTATTTTGATTCAATATTGTGTTTTCACCTTTGCTTAATCAATATCCTTTCAGTGTTTAATGTATAATTTGATATCCCATGGTGCAAATCTGTGTCCGTGTCTTATATTTTGATCTTAAAATTGAGAAAATATTAGTGGTTTCCTATTCAAATATTAGAATACCATGACCTGTCATTAGAGTTAGTTTTGCAAGGTATGTCTAAATGAGTTTGTGAGTTTGAAGTGTCTTTTATGAATGATCATGTGAAGTTTTTTAGTTGCAAGTCAAATTATTATCTTGGTGCATCACCTTTTAGTTTTAGATTTTCATTTTTACACGCACATCCTTCTATCTGTTTCCTCATTCAAATATAGTATAGGTTAGTACCATTGAGGAACCAACCTTGGAATCTCGGAGATTCACTCTTGCTATAGGATACTCACCACCTGAGAGTGTTTCCATGTTTCAACATGATAGATATATTCCACATCTTGCTAAAGGTGCAATCCTGATTGACAACAATTTTTGGCACGCCCGGTGGGACTTAGAACTGATATCAGTTCTTTCGAGGTTCATATTTTGCTTCTTTTTTGGTGTGAACATCAGCTTGCAACCTTTTAAAGAAGGTGATGTCTAGCACATGGTGACTCCGTACATTTGGTTTTTAGCAGAATCATTGAGCATAACAATATGAAAAAGTACAAACTATGTAACCTCAGTGGTCCAGCCTAGGAATCTAGCTTTTGTTATGTTTAATTAGAGAAACCCCCTTAATTTGATACAATATAATAATATAATTATGGATTCCTTAAAAAGTGTTCTGTATTTCACAGGAGTATATCAAACTACACTAGTTGACCATATTAGAGATGTAGCTTCTTTGTGTGGACTGCACCATGTCATTGAGCATAATATTGCAATTAGATTACTTGCAACATCATTTAAAGGAAGAGCTTTCATGGTTCAGAGGCTTACCTATTCATTCTATAACATATTGGGATCAGTTGGGTGCTCTTTTGTGCACTCGTTTCGAAGATAAATCATATAGTTTCTCTTTAGTTGAGCATTTGACCAAAATAAATTGAGTAGAGCATGCGCACTTGAGAGATTTCAATTACTTGTTTGAAAAGACATAGGTTAGAATTACATTTTTGGTAAGGCCATCTGAAAATATTTTATTTTTGCATTATCTTATAGCTCTTGACAATATTATTTCAGTCACAATTCAATCAATGGGTGGTACCAGTTTACCAACAACCTATAAAATTGCTATAAGGGCTAAAAATTGCCTAATTATGGCTGGTAAGATTACACCTAGGCCTCCTATCCCTTATTTTGTTGAGATGCAACTGTGATAGCTAAATGTAGGCCTCTGATTTAGCCATACACTTCAACATAGTCATTGTTCTTCAGTTGCATACAAGAATGAATATTGAATCATTCACACTGCATGTCTGAAAGAGTCGACCTGTTGCCTTCTAGAAGGCTGGAGTATGAGCTTGATCTCAGATAATTGCAAGCTCAGTGACTACACACTAACCTAAATGAAGGATTTAGAGCTATATGATTGATTAAACTAAATGCAAATGCAGATTGCTGTTAATCCAAGCTAATTAGAATTCAGTTTTAGAACACCAATTGAAATGTGAGATATTCATTTTTAACAACACCAAATTCAAAGTGTACTCTAAGTTTATGTTTTTATGCTTGAATAAAAGTAAACAACAATGCTAGATAAATGAAAGCTAAAACATGCAAGAAAGCTATGATAAAAATGCAGTATAATAACTTTAATTAAAAATTAGGATCCTTTGTGAAGGAAAAGAGTTTCCCTTTTATAGAAATCTCTCTCGAATTGATGGTCAAGATCGAACAAAAAGAGTGGCTCAGATTCGATTGAAGAAGCACAATCCATGTGCAAGTGATTCGATTGGTCGAGAGAGTCAGTTGACTGAACTGACTGATTAGTTGTTTTGGAAACTTCCAAAATCAGTTTTGAGTTAACTGAAATGTTTCCAAAATGATAAACTGATGAGAATCAGTTAACTGAGTTGAACTGGATTGATTCCATTTTGATAATCAGTCAATTGAACTTGATGGTGTCATATGCATTTTTAATAAATTAATTGATTTTGAATGCACATTTATATTTTTATAATTAATTTAATTCCTTTTTTATTTAATTGAAAATTTTGTAATTTCTATTTAATTAATATATCATAATATCAATTAAATAATAGTATAAATTTTATTTGCCAATGTAATGTGATTTTAGGAATTAATTAATTAATCAAGTAAGATGATCGATTAGGACATAGGGTTTAGGTCAAATTAGTTTGACTGTGATGAATTGTCTATTTGATTTAGGACTTAGAATAATCAAGATTAGGGTTTCTTGATTAATTGTTCAGATTGGGGTCTAGGGTTTAGGTGACCATTTTTAGGTGATTACATTTGCCCCTCTTTGAATTGATGTGCGATCAGCGCATTGATTCAGAGACTTGATAGCGAGAAGACCCAGAATAGTTTGATTTGAAGTAATGAAACCATTCTTTTGAAGAAGAAGACCGACTTCGAGCTTGATTGGACGAAGATCGATCAAAAGATATAAATAGAATGCTTAGTTTGATTTGAAGCGAAGAAATTGAACATCTGTTAGGAACTCTTAAACCTTTTTGATTGGTTTGAATGAATAACCAGTTTGATTTGAAGCGATGAAACTTATTACTGTTAAGAGATTTGATTAGCAAGAAGATTGACTTGATTTGAAGCGATGAAGCCAATTTGATCAATGTATCTAGTTTCTATAATGAATAGCTCGTATAAGACCGATCTTGTCTAGTTCCAAGTGTATTGACCACTGTATAAGACCATTGATTAGTTTGCCTTTGATTTAAGATGATCTCAACTTGATTTGATGCGATGAAGCCGAGATGCCCCAAGCGATGGGGTTTTGATTGAGGATGTGATCACTGGAATGTTGATGTCCTTATCCTGTCCCCTCGGGAGAGAAATTGAAATATGGCTAGGTGCCCTAGTGATGAGAAGCAATTCAATTGATTAGACAATTTAGGGAGAAACTAATCTGATTAGAAAGAGGTCCCATGTGGTTAGGACATAATCTGTACTTGATGAGAGGTTCTATTTGACTGAGATTGACAAAAAGTAAGATACATGGATTTATTAGAAGAAAAGCATGAGAGATTTCTATTGGTTTTGCTTGTAGTCAGTTTCAGATTTTGATTTCGATCCTGAAAATAGAATCAGGACAATTGATTTAGCACAGGGTGTCATGTCCACTTGATGATGAGAAGATTGATCGATTAGAATCTCATATCCTTTACATTGGATAGAGATAAAGTTATTATGCTGATTTCAATATTATGCAGATGCAGATGCAAGACTAGCATGAATGCAACCTAAGGTGTGGTCACTGAGCTTTAGCAGTTGAAAATTTTCATCATTGAGCATTTTTGGAACATCGGAGTCGATACAATCCTTACTGGTTCCACTGCGACCATAAGAATGTGAATATGACTTTCATCAGATAAGATATGGGAAACTAACATAAGCATCGAGGCACAAGAACTGAGATGACCTGAACATTGTTTCTAGTTGATGTTACAAGAGTACACTAGTATTGAGGCATTCAAAGCCAAGATAACCATGAGTGTGATCTTGCGTAAACAAACAAAGCAATAACAGTCAAGGAGATGGTTCCGACCTCACCTTGGCGTACAAATAAACAAGATTGAGGGATGTGAGGATTTTCCACCTTAATGCGGGAGCTCTTATCACATACACCCAATTTATTTGACGTTGTTGGATCATTAGGACCACACCAACAAGTAGTAGACAAAGAAAAGATTAACAAAAATCAATGAGAATAGGCAACATACAAAGAGAAGTTCAACATATGTCAGCCAGTTTCAAAGTTTTCAGATGTGTATATGTATGGGGTGTTGAGAAATATGGTCGTGCTTGTGACTGTGATGTGTTTGATTGCTATCAATCTGTTGTTTACATTTGCGATATCCAATGTGTGTTAAGAAACACAGATGCGTCCAAAGATAGTGTTAAGAAACACTGTTGATTGTGGTGTTGAGAAACACCTATTTGCGTTAGTAGTGAGTTGTCCTTCAGAAATGACAAGATTACTGACTCTGGTGTAAACTAAAGATGTGATAAAATTGGGGACCCATGCCCCAAGTAGAAAATGATGATAACTAACTTGAATCATGCTGCAAGGACAAATCCAATTTGATTGCCCCCAGGTTATGACTCTGGATTAATTTCAAGCTAGGAGGGTTCTCAGAAGAACCAGTGTCATGGAAGTGATTGAAAGATATGGACAAACTGAAGCAAAAGATTACCAAGATTGAGCATTGATAGATGGAGCGCTGAGTACAAGAGGCCCCTGTTTACCAGGTTTTCACCTTCTTAGCAGAGAGTTTGTTTTTGCTACCATGGCGCCTGTTTACTAGGTTTTCACCAAGGCACTTTTTCTTCTTTTTCAATTTTTTGGTATTTTTCCATTTTTTTCATTTTTTTGATTGATGCATCAAGGCGCCTATTGCTAGGTTTTCACCAAGATTGTCATTTTTTTTAGGTCTTTTTCCAATTTTTAAAAATTTTCACGACATTACTGTGTACATGGTGTTGATCATCTAGAATGCCTTAGGCGTAGAACTTCTTCAGATGGAGAGTGTTGATGGGCTCTCGAAGCGGTTCTCCTTCAGATGTGGAGATTCGATAGGCTCCGGAGCTGAATGCTGCAGTAATGATTTAAGGACCCAACTAGTTGGGTTCAAACTTCCCCTTTTGTTCTCTATGTGGCTCATTGCGGGGATTTTCTCTCAACATAAGGTCGCCCACCTGAAGTTCTCTAGGTCTGACTTTCTTGTTGTATCCTCTTGACATTCTTTTCTGATAAGCTTTGAGGTGATCAAAGGCCACTTTTCGACGTTCATCCAACAACTCTAGTTCTTGGAGTCTCAAAACTCTATACTCTTCATCTGGTACAAGTCTGTGCAAATAAACCCTAAGAGATGGTATTTCTACCTCTAGGGGTAAGACTACTTCTGCCCCATATACTAGTGCAAATGGGGTTGCCCCTGTAGGCATTCTGATGCTCGTTCTGTAAGGCCATAATGTAGTATTGATTTGTAGGTTCCAATCCCTTCTAGACTTGTTAACTGTACGATGTAAGATTTTCAACAAATTTTTATTTGAGGCCTCAGCCTGCCCATTACCTTGTGGGTAATAGATTGAAGAACAGTGTTGTGTGATTTTGAATTTTTCACACAACTCATCCATGATGTTCTTAAATTGACCTCCATTGTCAGTGATGATGGAGGAAGGTATTCCATAGCGGCAAATGATGTAGTTCAGAATGAACAGCGAGACCTGCTGTCCTGTCGCTTTAATGAGTGGGACCGCCTCAACCCACTTGGTAAAATGCTCAGTAGCTATAATAATGAACTTGTGTCCATTAGAAGATGAGGGGTGAATCTGCCCAATGAGATCAAATGCCCATTGTTGAAAGGGCCAATGTGTTACAAAGGAGTGAGCTCCCGTGCTGGAGCATGAATAAGATTTCCATGCAGCTGACATTTCTTACAAGTTTTTGTGAACCTGATAGCTTCTTTTTCCATATCTGCCCAATAATAGCCTACTCTAAGCAGTTTTTGGGCCAGAGTCAGACCGTTAGAATGAGAACCACAAATTCCTTCGTGGACTTCGGACAACACATGTTTGGATTCTTATTTTTCTAGACACCTAAGCAAAGTACTATCTAATCCTCGCCTATAAAAATCGTTGGCCACAAGAACATACCGTGAGGCATTACGAATGAGGTGTCATTTTTCATTTTTAATTAGTCCATCAGGACTGATCTGATGGCATAGGTAAGAGTAAACATGGTGATAATGGGAGGATTCTTGTTCAGTGACTGAACAGACCATTTGGGAATCAGGGGAGTTGTAGGAAGGGAAATGGATTTCTTCCACCAGGAACTCATAGTGGAAATCATCCTCTTATTGCTGCGAGGAAGCTAGTGTAGGCATGGCATTAGCTGCTCTGTTTTGTACCCTTGGGACTTTTTGAAATGTTATGTAAGTGAAATATTTCTTAAAGTCATCTACCATTCATTTATAAGGCATGAGTTTTTCATCCTTAGTCTGGTATACATCATTGATTTGGTTGATTACAAGTTGAGAGTCACCATGGACATGTAACTCAGAAACATTCCATTCAAGAGCCAGTTTGATTCCATTTACCAATGCTTCATATTCTTCTATGTTGTTTGTACAAGGAAACATGAGCTTGTATGCCTTTGGAATGGAATAGTTTTGAGGAGTCAGAAAAAAAATCCCTACACTTGAACCTTGTTGCATGAAGGAGCCACTGAAGAAAATTTTCCAGGATCTATTAGTGATGTGCAAAATAGATCCATCTGGGAACTCAACATTGATTGGTTCATTATCGTGTAGTGGAGGATCATCTAGTTGATCTACAATTGCTTGCCCTTTGATTTCCTTACACTCAATATATTCTATGTCAAATTCACTAAGAAGCATAACCCATTTAGCCAACCTGTTAGAGAGGGTAGCTTTACTTAGGATATACTTCAAAGGGTCAATTTTAGCCACTAGTTTGACTGAGTGAGCCAACATGTAGTGACACAATTTATGAGATGCAAAGACTACTGCTAGGCATGCTTTCTCAATCATAGAGTAATTCATCTCATAGGACACCAATGTTCTACTGATATAGTATATAGCACGTTCTTTCTTCTCATCATCTTCTTGCGCTAGTAGTGCCCCTAGTGATATTGAGGTAGCTGAAATGTGCATAATCAATGGTTTGCCTCTTTGAGGTGGTATGAGTACTGGTGGGTTAGCCAGGTATGTTTTGATTTGAGTGAAACTCTTGTCACATTCTTCACTCCATTGATAAGTAATGCCCTTGCGCAGAGTCTTGGTAAATGGTCGTGCTCTTTCAGCCAACTGTGAGATGAACTTTCTGATATACTGGATTCTCCCTTGGAGTGTTCTCATTTGACTTATGTTCTTGGGAGGTGACATTTCCAGTATCCCTTGTACTTTTTCAAGATCGACCTCTATGCCTTTAGTTGAGATAATGTAACCCAACAGCTTGCCAGAGGTAACACCAAATGCACATTTCTTAGGTTTCAACCGTAATTTAAACTTTTCCATTCTTTCCATGATCGGGCCTAAATCTTGTAGGTGCACAGATTGTTTTTTTGATTTAGTAAGGGTATCATCCACATAGTCTTCCATGGTTTTGTGGATCATATCGTGGAAGATAGTTGTTACTTCCCTCTGATAGGTAGCTCCTGTATTTTTCAAACTAAAAGGCATGACATTCCAGAAGAACATTCCCCACGCACATGTGAAGGCAGTCTTTTCTTGATCCTCTGTAGAAATCTTGATTTGGTTGTACCCCGAGAAACCATCCATGAGAGAATACATTTCATACCCAACAGTCATGTCCACAATCATGTCAATTTTAGGCAAAGGAAAGTCATCCTTTGGACATGCTTTGTTGAGATCCCTAAAATCAATGCAGACTCTAATGGATTTGTCCAGCTTTGATACTAGTATGATTTTGGAAATCCATTCTGCGTAATCAATAGGTTGGATGAATCCAAATTTGAGTAGTTTCTCTAGTTCGGCCTTAATAAGTAATGCACCATGAGGGTGCATTTTTCTGAGTTTTTGTTTTACTGGTTTTACTCTAGGAGCTATTGAGAGATGATGCTTGATAAGATCTGGATCTAAACCAGGCATATCTGAGTATGTCCATGCAAAATTTATCTTCTTCTCTTTAAAGAAGTCGGTGAATTCCTTGAGCTCTTCTGCAGACAAAGATTTAGCCACATGAATGATGTGCAGATGTTCCTCTGTGCCAATATTCACTGGTTGAGTTGGCTCTATAAGCACTGATAATCGTTCATCTAAATGACTAGGCAAGACATAAAGAATCCCATCCTTAGACACCTCAGAGAGATTTTCACCTTTGGATGCGTCTTTGCTTTTACTATTTTGGGTTCTGAAACCGCCACAATGTGGTTTTCACCTTTAGACCCTTTTCTTTTTCTTATTTTTATTTTGTAACTGAGATACTTGATGTCCGCTTTAGTCATGCTCACACTAGGTTCACTGGTGGAAGAAGTGATAGGTTCAGCGGCATTAAGATAGCAGGCTAAAGCATAGTCATTGGGAAATGTAGGCATTTCAGCAGGTTGTCCTTGTAAGGACCAATCAATGAGTTCAGGATGCATTAGCGGCAAAGGTTTAATGGGTTTGAGGGCGTTCAGAATATGCTCATCATGGATGGCGACTGTTAAGTAGAGTCCTAGACCTAAACCTTGTATAGATGTGTTCAAATCAGAAAGAACCCTAATGACATCATCAAAGCCCATGTCAGAATCAGGAGGTCCTTATTCGTTCGACTTAACCTCTAAGCCTTCACCTACTTCGGGCATGGGTACATATCGCTGAACTGTATCCATTTCTATGTCTAAAGTGTCTTCTGAAAGACTATCAAACTTATACTCATGGGAGTCTGTTTCATCATTAGGTTTCATATCAAGGACATGAGTGAAATCCACTCTTTTCCCCTAGTTTGGATGAGTTCTACCTAAAAACTCTGCTATGGTTAGACTCCTTTCTTCCATATCTTTGTCTTGTTTGGAGGTAGTAGTCTCTGACTGATCAGAAGTTAGCGGTGATTCCTCTAGAATACGCTCTTCAGTAGCGTTGACCTGTGGTGTATCTTTGTCAAAGAGAAGAGCCAAAATATTGGGAGGAATGTGGGAAGGATACACATCCTCATCATCAGAATCATCCGAATCATCCCAGTTGCCAGTGGGTATGTCAGTGCTTTCTACTGTTGTGTTATGCTCTTCATGAACCTGATGTCCCTTTCCTTTATCTAGGAGATTCTTCACTCTTTGTGCTTTCTTGGATAAGAACCCTAGACCAGTTGTGTCTCTAGGTCATCTGTAGTCAACAGAGATAAGTTATTTAAGTCCATTTTGATTAGGTCCAATGGGTCCTTTACCCGAATAACCCATTTTCCAAGCCACCTTATACCCCACATTGAATTTTTTTGGGGGTATTACACATTGTTCGACTTCATTATCTTCAGGTTCCTTATATAAACAAGCCAGAGTGGCTCTTTCCTCCTGTTCATCTTCTAATGGTGTGTTGGCTTTAACAAAGGTCTCATCATAGATTTCTTGAGGTCCTGTTGGTTTCATCTCTTCTGACGGTTTTCCATAAGACATTGGTGATCTGGGAAGAGATGCGAGTGACAGTACGGTTTCCAATATGTATCCACCCATACCTGTGTCCTTTATCTTGTGTTTCTTTTCCATTTCTTTCAGTAAATTTGTAGCTGATTCAGATTTGGATGCCTCACTATTGTGTGGGACAAGGGTATCTGTTGGTTGTCTTAATGCGTTATAGGAATAACTAGTGTCTGCAGGAACAGTGACCTCTACACCATTGAACGGGAATTTGATGCACTGATGGAATCTTGATGGCACTGCCTACATCTCATGGATCTAGGGTCTTCCCAATAGAATGTTGTAGGCCAGTGGGAGATCTAGAACTTGGATGGTAACATCCCTCTCAGCGGGACCTATTCAGATTGGTAAAGTTACGAGACCTTTAGAAGATCTTTCTTGTTCATCATACGCCTTGATAGTGATTTTATTTTTAGGATCAATGACATTCTTTGAAAATCCTAGTTTCTTGATTAACCGATACATGCAGATATTCAAACCTGCGCCTCCATCTATCAAGACCCGTCTGACGTGGTGTCTATGGATCACGACTTCGACATGCAAGGGGAGATTGTGTGGATGACTTAAAGAGTTGTAATCTTCTTCTGAGAATGATAGGTAAAGTGGCGAGGTCAAATGACCCACCATGGATTGAAACCGATCCAGATCCAAGTCCTTAGGGACATTGGTAGTTGATAGCACTTTATCCAGGACCTCTCGGTGAGATGGAGAGAGTTTGACCAATTCGAAGATTGAAATTTGGGAAGAGGTTCTCTGCAATTGCTTGATGACGCTATAGTCCACAATATTAGACGAAGTTAGTTGTTTGGACCGAGAGACTTTAGAGGTACCCACAGTGGTTTATTTGCTAAGGGGTACCTAGGATTTGGATACTGATTATTTATTGGAAGACTATGAAGGGTTGGAAGATCCAGAACCCCCCAGGGTGACCTTTGCTTGCGCTCGAGTCACTGCATTGGCCGATTGTGACTCTTTCTCTTTCTACTTGAGGATGATGACATTGCAATATTCAGAATGAGACGGATCAAGCATGTTGATGATGTTGTAGTCATCATTAGAATAAGTGTGATTGATTTGAGTGCCTTTCTTCGAAGTTTCTCCTTTGTGATGTTCCGGGAAAGGATCTTTGAATGCCTTATGATCAGCATTCTTGTTGTGATTATCAACCACAATTATTTTGTTATCAATGAGATCTTGGATCTCATGTTTGAGCCTCATGCAATTTTCTTTCATGTGTCTTTTGTTTCTATGGAATTGACAGAAATCATTGTCTCTCCACCATTTAGGTTTGATTTTTTGATCATATGATTTGGAGTTATCTGGCAATGTGATTAGCTTGTTTTCCAGTAGAGTTTTAAGTGCAGATTGATAGGACTTACCTAAAGAGTCAAAGTCTCGTTTACGTTTAATCCATGGTTTGTCTTTGAAAAAACCACTGGTCCCTTTAGAAGATGATTATTTAGTAGTATTTTTAGCAGTTTTTAGGGCCTTGGAGCCACTTGTCATATTGAAGACTGTTGGTTTTGACTGGGGAGCAGAGTAATCGTCTACTCTGTCGTTTACTACATGCTTGTTTTTGTTCCAATATTTAGGTTTGTCTTTAGAGTTGGAACCAAACTTGTTTTCCTTATAGAGAGTAATGTCACCCTTTTTGACAAGCACATCTTCTATTTTCATCGCGTTTTCCACCATTTTCTCGAAAGAGGGTGGAAATTGCATCTAAAGAGGGTAGTTTAGTTCTGGAATTAGAACACTAGAAAAAATATCCATCTTTTCAGATTCAGGTACAGTTCGTGGATATCTAGAAAACATCTTTCTCCATCGCTGAAGAAAGGTCAGAAAGGGTTCTCCTGTGTTTTTCTTCATGTTACATAAATCAATCATCGTCACAGGATGTTGGGTATTCGAAGAGTACTGTTGCAGGAAAAGATTCATCAGCTCATCGAAAGTTTTTATACTAGTGGATAACTTTGAGAACCACTCCATAGCTTGGCCGCTCAAACTCCGAGGAAAGAGACGCATAAGATATGTCTCGTCATGCATAAATTTTGTACAAAGAGTACAAAATTCTCTGATGTGATCTTGAGAATAAGAGTGACCATTGTACTTATAAAATAATGGAATTTCAACCCCCCGTGGGAACAGAGGTAAGTACAAATCTTTATCAGAAGGAAAAGGACAGATTGTGTTTAAAGAAAACCTTGTGTTGGGTGTTTCCTTTTCCTTTTGGAGTTTTTGTAATTCCATTTGCATAGCTTGCATTTGTTTAGTTATGAGGGTCATAGGTGTCTCTTCTTCTCTAGCAATGATATCCTCAGCTTTGAAGTGAGGTGGAAGTTGAGCGCCTTGCTCTGCTAGATCGAGGAAATATTGTTCCTTATCCCGATTTAGGATTGTTTTCATGAGTTTTACACACCTCTTATCTTGGAGACATTCGTCAATCTCTTCCTCACCACGGTCTGATGGACTCGAGGAATGTTGACTATTGCGATGGTTGGTATCATTAGAGAGGTATCTCCGTGGAGACCTACCTCTACCTTGTCTTTCTTCTGACATCTTGGGACTAGGTAACTTGTCCTCTGGAGATTATGATCTAGGAGGAATTCGAGAATCTCCCTAAAAGAGAGGGTTCTCTCCAAACAAGGATTTGTCTTCGAATGGGAATCCCTGGTTGTCTTCTTCGTGAAATTTTATAAAATGACTTCTAGTTTGCACAGGCATACGATAAGTTGATTCGCCTGACTGACACCGTGGTGATATCTAAAGTGTTGTCTAAGTCCAAGACCAAAGGACAAAGGAGATAAAGTCCAACTGAGAGAGAGAAGTAATGACTCTGATCTTGAGTCAAGGTTAACAAACTTGCTCTCACAACTTAGGATAAGGACAACGCAGACAAAGATGATAAGATTAACAGGTCACTTGGACTAGCACAGTGAAATCAGATTTCAAAATAACGAGTCAGACTGTCAATAGATTGTAGTCAAAGAAAGACTAGTAGTGATGTTGATGAGAACATAGATTCATGAAAATTTGGACAGAACCTTCACAGCAGAATACAGAATTGGACAACAAGTTGATAGATTCTCAGTGTTTTGATAGTGGATGCAGAAACTCAGAGAAGAGTTGATAGCTAACACCTAGAAGTGAAAATTTTGAATCATTGATCCTTTTGATGTTTGATTTGAATGTTTGTTTGTTTGTTTGTTTTGATGCTTCACCCACGCAAGACACATCAAGCAGAATGTTTGTTGAAAAAAAAAGAACAGAGACACCACAATCCTAGGTAAGCTAGGGCAATATTTGTTGAATTCCCACTTGAACCGAAGTTTAGCCATGCCTACTCATAGCGGACAACTTAGAATCTTGGAGGCACGGGCTACTCCTTATAGTGCACTCACTTCTCAAGCACACCAAGCTTCGAATCCCAAGGGTAATGAATTCCCAAGGGACTGCTGTCTCTACTAAGAGTCGTGAAAGTGTGGGACATCTTAGTCGGTCTCTGACCTTCTGCGCTAATAGATAGAGGGATTTTGGTTACTAGAACAAAGTGTGTAGTCAAGGCATCCGTTCAGGTGGTCATACTTGTGGCAGATTAGCTCTGTTATGGAGGCCTCTCAGCCTAGAGAAGTTACGTTCTGTAGGTTTTAATGCACCACAAGGGTACTGAGGGAGATCTTCTTCCCGGTATAACACAATCAACACCTGTTCACTGTGACATTAATCACAATGACATTTTTTTGTATACCGGTTCGGAAGGGCTTGGCTTTAGCCTGTTACCGGTTGGGCAATCCACTCTCACCGGCTTTGTTAAAGCACTCAGGAGGTAGCCACACTAAAGGATTTTTATGGATTTCTCTTTCACCCAAGATCCATGAAGGCGAGGGGAGAGGATACGTCCATGCAATTCCTTGGGTTTACAAAACTGAAAGACGTTTCAAGCATAATAAGAAAATGACAATAATGTTTCTGGATTTTCGATCATCCCAAAAGGGAGAGAGCATAGTTTCCTGACATTATTGTCATTCCTTAAACATCAAACAAATGTTCATTTTAAGAAGTCTTGCATGTGGGTTCCTATTTTAAGAAATCAAAAACAAGGTGCAAGCACAATGTTTTAAGTTCTATTGATCAAATGCATCCTGCAAAACTAATTCGTGAGTAGTTTGTGTTTTAGTCTTCTTGGATAACGTTCTACAAACCACTGTTAGGATGTACACAAAAGATAATCGCATGAACATCAAAGCCAAAGATTAGTCCACATTACAAAAATTAGAAAATTAGAAAATAGATCACATATTCATAAATTAGACAGAAAATCATGTATTTTAAAAAAAATTTGCACTGAAAAAGGTGATCTTATGAGCCCGTACGAGGCTCTGAAAGCTGGAAAATGCAAGATTAAATAGGTACAATCATCAAAAATAGTGATTTGTGAAAAATCCAGCAAGCACAATAAAAAATTAACTCCACCACAATGATCGTTACAAAATTCTACCCCATTTCAAAAAAAATTACTCTGAAAAAGGACTCAGAATAAGCAAGATATGCGGGTTTGAAGTTACGCTGCAAATTTAAAAACAGATATGGTGAAAGAAAAAATTTGAAAATCATGCTGATTTCATCAATGTGACCGATTAATTTTGACGGTTTCCTGGCCATCTCTGAAATTTGATAACCCCTATTTTGGATGGTTAAATACACGTCAAATTTAACATATGAAAATTTCACTTGTGGCTTAAAAATGATGGATGCATGCGTGTCGATGACGTGGCCTATGTGCTACGTGTTGGTTTTCGAATGGAATCTAACAGGTAAGATGGTAAAGTGGTGGTGAAACTTCTTGTGCTTCTATGAGGTAAACTAGTTGATTTCCACTGCTTCAACAAGATCAAATGTCACTAATGGCTCTCAAAATGGAACTAAAATGGAACTGGGGCAATGTGTTGGCCACCTAAATATCTAAAAATAGAAGGTCTAAGTGGAGATGAAATTTCCACCAATGCCGGGCGAGAGGCAGGACTGGAAGAGGAGCTGCTGACTATGGCACTTGATCTCTACCTGGAGGAAGGGATGCTGCTACGGGTGTTGGAGAATACGTAGTTTACTTGATGAGCATTAAATAATCCCGATCCATAGCATGTTGTATTTATATTCTTAAATCCAAGGACGTCAGCGTTTTGAATAATGTTCACAAAATAATCATAAGTTTTCAGCTGAATAATGGTCACTCTATTAGTTTTTCCCTGAGCCAAGTCATATTTGATTGTAAAGCACTGTTAAATGCCACAACCAACTGCTGATTATTTAATATATAGTGGGTGGAAGAGTGGTGGTGGCGGGTTGTGGGTGGAGAGGAGTGGCTACGCGGGCGGATGAATCCCACAAATAAAATCAGTTCACACGCCTTGTAATTTCCTTTAGGGCCCGTTTGGTTGGGGAATTGGAAAATGAAACAAATCATGGTTATCTATAGCCTGATTATGCAAACCCTGGTTTTCATTTTTTGGGACTGTTTGGTTGCCCTGGAATATGGATTTGTAAATCCACATTCTCTGTTTGGTTGTCAAACTGAAAATAGGAATTGGAATTTGTGAAATTCTCATTC